>JAYMTO010000942.1:0-10230 GCA_036898065.1 California macrophylla | reverse complement strand
GTTAGGAAACAGGAAAATGAGGACATGGCTCGCGAGAGGGTTGAGACTTACATTCGATCATCATTGCAGACTGCTTTCGCTCAGGCAAGTTTCACCACTTTAGCATAATGCATTTGCATATAACAACTTAGCTGATATGAAATTTTTACAGAAGTTCTTCTTTGATCTATTGTAAAACAGAAAATGGAGAAGGCGAGTTCAAGTAAGCGCCTCCCTTCACTTGCTTTACTTGCACAAGATATCAGTGAATTGGCTATCAACGAGAAGACAATGTTTAGTCCAATACTGAAGAGATGGCACCCTCTGGCAGCGGGCGTGGCAGTTGCCACCCTCCACGCTAGCTACGCGAAAGAACTGAAGCAATTTGTTTCGGGTGTTACTGAGTTGACGCATGATGCCATACATGTACTTCAGGCTGCTGACATATTGGATAAGGTTCTCGTGCAGATGGCAGTTGAAGATTCAGTGGATAGCGAGGATGGCGGGAAGTCTGTCATACGGGAGATGCCTCCTTACGAGGCTGAAGCTAAAATTGCCAATCTGGTGAAATCTTGGATGAGGACTAGAGTGGACAGGCTAAAGGAATGGCTTGACAGAAATCTGCAACTAGAGGTACGCTATAAGTGTTTAACTTGCTCAGTTTCCGTGATCTAAAGCTCGTCAATCTTCTTCATTTAGGTATGGAGTCCTCGGGCGAACAAGGAGAGATTCGCGCCTTCAGCTGTTGAAGTTCTACGAATCATTGACGAGACATTGGAAGCTTTCTTTCTGTTGCCTATTCCACTGCATGCAGTTTTGCTTCCCGGGTTAATGACTGGCCTTGACAAGTGCCTTGAGGACTACATAACCAAGGCAAAATCGGGTTGTGGTAAGTATTGCATAGCTTGAACTGATAATTGATTCAGCGTTTTCAATCTTCTTCTTTTTTCCATTTACAGGGACAAGAGCCACTTTCATTCCCGCAATGCCTGCTATGACTCGATGCACGACAGGATTGAGATTTGGCAGCATGTTTAAGAAGAAGAAGTTCCATAGAGTTCAAGGGAGGAAGGCACAAAGCGGGACTGTAACTGAGGATAAGGATAGCTCATTTGGTGTGCCTCAGCTATGTGTCCGTATCATACTTTGCAGCATATCTTAGCTCAGTTGGGAGTTCTGGAGAAGAGGACGCTCGCCCAACTAAGAAGTGCTGACTCAACAAGGCCGGAAGATATAGCAAGCTGCACGAGGTTACCTTCCACGGTCCAAGTCATGTTCTTTGGGATGGCCTATACGTCGGTGAAGCTTCCTCTACGAGGATTGAACCATTTCTTCTCGAGCTCGAGCAGTATTTGGAGATCATTGCGTTTACAGTGCATGACAGAGTCAGGACACGCCTTATATCAGATGTGATGAGAGCTTCTTTCGAAGGGTTTATGCTAGTTTTGCTAGCCGGAGGACCTTCCCGCGGGTTTATGCGGCATGACTATGCCGTTCTGGAGGAGGATTTCAGGTTTCTGAGTGATTTGTTTTGGTCTAATGGGGATGGATTGCCGGCTGATCTGATCGGCAAGTGCTCGGTGACAGTGAAAAATGTTCTCCCTCTGTTTGGTACTGATACGGAGAGCCTGATTGAGCAATTCAGAAGCTTAGCTCTGGAGAGTTATGGATCCTTCGCAAAAAATCGTATCCCATTGCCTTCAACTTCAGGACAATGGAGTCCCAATGAACCGAACACTCTGTTGCGCGTTTTGTGCTACCGAAATGATGAAATTGCTGCTAAGTTCCTCAAGAAGACTTATAACTTGCCTACGAAACTGTAGTTGGCACTTCATAACTACACACCATATTGAGAATTGCAGACCAACTAATATAATGAATCCAAAATTGTTTCAAGAAATGTTCTTAATCAACTAGTTTTTAAGATCATATAACATAAGATATTTTGAAGTGAGGG
Source organism: California macrophylla (assembly GCA_036898065.1). Taxonomy (NCBI): domain Eukaryota; kingdom Viridiplantae; phylum Streptophyta; class Magnoliopsida; order Geraniales; family Geraniaceae; genus California; species California macrophylla. The sequence continues at coordinate 8,294 of JAYMTO010000942.1, read as the reverse complement.
TTAAGGTTGCAAAATCTTCCAAGTAAATTTCATTTCCTAAGGAAAAAAAACCAACTTTGCTATAGCTGACTCCTCCATAGGCTCTCTTGCTTACATCGCATACACGAATGTAACTGGTCTCTCTTCTGCCTACAAAATTACTTTTCATTGCCAAGGATTCTTCTTTCCTCCACTTCTTTTTGAGCTAGATGTAGAGCTTGCTTTCTGCCAGTACAGTATTCGTAGTGTTAGGTTAAATATAGAGAGCAGTCTGAGTATTATGAAAAAGATTCATCATAAAACATACCGATTTCAATTTCTTTGTCTTCCCACGGATCCTGTTCCTGGGAGGTTTCAGTTTGTATATCCGAACCATCCAATGGTGTGTTGTGAAAACCTGAAAGGGACAGTCATTGGAGTTATTCATGGCTAATAACCAAAGACAAAATACAGATTAAAACGAATTAAGAATCACAACAAGTATATTGGGCACACATAACAGGTACAGTACAGATAAAAGACCATTTTCATACAAGGTTACCACTTTTATAAGGAATTCACTAGCTATCCGACAGGATAGTGTCCACTGGTCATCTGTTAACTATTTTTCATAACAAGTTAATGATGTGACTGTGAAGTATATTTGGGAGCCAAGTATGTCCATAAGTAAGCAAGTTTACCCAAGTTGTCGATTAAAATTGGCATACATACCTCCTCAAAATAGTTAAGTTTGAAATATTTCTTCCCGATTTCAGTCTGCCTCACTCTATCATATGCTTTACCATCTGTCTCCACAAACCTTTAGAAAGAAAGAAAAAATCAGTCAAGAAGTCTAAGAACCAGAAGAAGCTGGACCTTCACATAAAAACAACAAACTATATAAATAAAGAGCAAACCTGTAATATGACAGCTTGTACATAAGGCAATTGAGCATGGTTGGAGTGGCCTGAGAATCAATTCGATACTGACCATCTCTCTGAAATTGTCAGAAGAGGCCAGACAGTTAATTTTGTAACATTGATAAGGCAAGTATATTCCCAAATAAGATAGGGATATATGAGAGAGAGAGAGAGAGATTAAAACCAGTGTTGGTAGAAATAACTCACTAGGTAGTCAGGTTCCTTGATATGAGGGAATACTCCCCCTCCAATGCGAACCATCCATAGGAATTTATTGATATCGTCACTTGGGTAGCCAACAAGTCCTAAAAATGAGGATCACATCAGAATAAGGCACATCTTTTTTTACTCCCCTCACATGTGGGGCTGAACTTCTACACAGGGTCATAATATGACTCATAACAGAAAACACATTTGCATATGGACTGGAGACCACAAGCGAGGCAACAAACGGGCCAAATGGGTGTAAGAAGGAAACCAACCTCCGAATACGACAAGAACATATTTCACGTCCAAGGAGTTAAATATTTCCCAAGCTGCCTTTTCGGGAGAAGACATGGCAGTACCCACAGTGGCGATATGAGTGTTGTTCCACGTATTATTGTCAACAATGACTGTGCGGTTAGCCATAGCAGTTGTTTGGTAACCATAGTCCCACCACGATGCAACCTGCAATTTTCTTGCTTTTTAGCATGTGAAGTCGTGTATTATAATTAAAAATGCCATGTCAACTGATTATAATTGATCAAAAGACTAAACAACTGTGATATACATAGGTTCTGTTTGGTGCCACATTCTAGACATCTAAAACCATTTTGTTAAAAGGAGATCTAGTAGACTAAAATGACAAGAAATAATCAGAACTAGGCACCCTGAAGGCTGAAAACCAGTCTATAAGTTGTGCAATAAAAATTATAATCTCCCACCCCTAATTTGAAATCAATCCAACGGGAATGCTGCTTGCCCATGCCCAGTGCCTCTAACCTCAGGATGTGAGAGGATTAGAATACTTGTATAGCATTTGATCACCAGGAACATATTACATGGCATAAATCTACAAATAGCAGATGAGACAACAAATAAAAATTAAGATACTTACTTTATCATCCACCTCAGTATTATGACTTAGCCACGCATAGGCCTCTCTGAAGTCATCAAAAACATGTAGGCCATCTCGTGATTGTGAGGTCAGAACAATTGAAGGAGCTGAATAAGCTTCGGCAGCAGCCCAAACACAATGGACCTACATAAAGAAAGATCACTTGAGAGAATATCCGAAAACAAAAATAACGGTTGTAATGGTAGTGAACTCAAAGTCGGGTTTTCAAACTATTTGCATTTCAAGAATGCTTTAGTTTCAGATTGCTGATTCTATATAAAAATCACAAAAGCTATAAGAAAAGAACAATCTTTAATACCACGTAGAAGGCACCCAACAACAGAATCAGGAGAATAGCTATGACAGATGCTTCCAACGGTAAGACCAGAAGCCTCTTTTTAAGTTTAGACTTAGTGGTGGCCTTCTCCACATGTTCTTTTTCCTTCCTCTTGTTCTTTCTCGCAGGTCGCTCATTTATTTTGTTGTCAGTTGTATCAGTTTTTGCCACTTCATTTTGTGGGGCTACGCTACCAGAACTACTATCTCCTGCCTAAATGGTCAAAGAATAAAATCAATTTCAGTCCTCAAGAACTAAGTCTATAGTAGTTATAAAAATACAATGCAAATAAGCAGCATATAGAGAAAATTACATTAACTTCAGAATTGTCTGATAACCCAGGTAACTGAAATTTGATTGATCGAGTAAAAACATCAAAAGCTTCGGAAAGAGCAATCCCAGACAAAATGCACGCCGCTGGAGCAAGTACAAGCATAAGGCGTACCTACAAAATAGTGACAACTGACATTTTTAACGGCAAAAAACAATAAGAAAAAGTCCATTAATCCTGTCCAATCGTTTTCCTCACCATGACTCCTGAAAAATACACTGACGTAACAATATAGAGGACCAAAAAGGAGCTTGCATCAGTCAATGGCAGAAAGCATGCCTGCAAATCAGATAACACGATGGTGGTAAGAGTTAATAAATTTAGAGATATACAGGTAACACAATGTTCAGATGCTGATGACTGGAAAAGATAATGAAATATTTAGAGATATACAGGTAACATAAAGCGACTTACAATAATGCCTGCTGGAACCAGAAAGGCCAAAACATTGATGTCCATAAAGTAAGATGGCCATGTAGGGGGCTGATGTTCACTAACACTAGCGATAATTGGAATGTACTTGCTGGCATAGGTTCTGTCAGAATGATATGACAAAATAAAATAAAGGGAAGTTAGAAACTTAATCCTAATCCCATGACATAAGACATCAAATAAAAGACATGCATTATCTACAAACATCACATATTTTCAATATCACAAAAAGCAGTAGACAAGAAACAGGTCGTGTAAGGGCTGGGTTCCAACAAATTCTAAGATTTAGCCACAGCCCGCACAAGAAGTGAGCAACATCAACCCATGAGATTTTCATTGAAGAAATAGTTAAAATGACAAAATGAGAATTGAGGTACTTACGGATCCAGAAGACTCAAACTCCGTCCACTCCATCCTTTTGTTGGGCTAGAGGCCACTAATGCCACAAGCACTGCTACAAAAGCACAACAGACTACCCTGAATAAAAGACAATGCAAAGGTTGAAAATTAGTGACTAGAACCATTTAAGTGATATTATTATCATTCAGGAAGTAAATAGAAAAGTTAAATGAGAAAACTTGGTCTACTGAGCATACATTACATTTTCTTCTTTTTATCATCAGTTTTTTAATCTGTTAAGACAGGGATAGTAAAACATTTTCAAGAAAGAGAAAATAAGGGATCCTTACAGGCCAGCAGTTACTAAAAGTGCAACAGCTACTCTAAACATTTTTGGAGTCAAAAGCCCCTTGATATAATGCACAAGAGCCACCACATGAATGATAATGAAAACCTGCAATAAATAAATAATCAGCAAAAACAATTTAAATATATATAACATGTACTATCAAGCAATGTGGGGAGTGGGGACCACCGGTTCCCATAAATAAAGGTAACCTGATAATTTATAGTCATATTGGTAATAGCACTAGAAAACTATTAATTTGGCAACGCCAGTATCTATGAAGCGATACTCAGAAAATGTAGTTATAAACCAGCAACACCTATAAGAGGCAGTCTAAGAAATGTAGTGTCAGTAATAGCCATCACACCATTAACCTAGCTGGAAGGCTTTGATTATATAGTAAATTGAGTAGTAAGATTGTAGCTTATAGTTCTATGAGAACAATTACTATATAACCCATATACAAACATTTAAATAATAGTCCCATGACATATACCAATTGTTGGGTTGAGTAATGAGGAAATATTATATATAAAGCAAAAAAGAAAAACTCACCAGAAATGATGCAAAATGTTCTGATGTCATAACTGCATTGAATCCAACAACAGGCACCAATGCAGCTAACAAGGTTCCCAAAACAACCTACAGAGGAAGGCATAACTTTCATAAAAACCGTGACATCACATCCTGAAACAGGTTATGAAGCAAGCAAAACCTAACAGTGATAGAAAGTATGAAATCAAAATGTAAGGCTGAGGGAAAGTAGTAGGAAGCCTTTTGTGATAAAGCAAATTATGTAACATCAAAGTATATTTCATTAGAATTTCAATACACGAATAAGAATCAACATTTATATGTAGTGTAGGCTGTCATCGAACTTTCAAAAGTGTTTCAGATACTTACAAGAGGAGCATATGCAATGTAGAGTCGAGAAGAATAGCGGCCAGTTACAATGCACAGAAGCGCATGGATTGGAATAAGGTTAATAATAAAGGTGTACCCTCCCCAAGAGCAAACCTAAAAAAGAATCATACACGAGGACGTATAAATACAATATCAAGGATATGAAAATAAAAACATCACCAAACAAAACTTACCATGTAGAAGTATGCTAGAGCATTTAAAGTGGCGTAAAAGAGTGATCCTGTGTTCAATGTCTGCATAAAAGATATATTAAAAGTCAAACAACAATTGTTTAAGTATGTTGTGTAGAAGATTGCAACAAACACTACCGGAGAAATAACATATCTATCAACTTCCAAATCAGTACACAAACTGATTTCCATTCTAATAGACATTCTGGCAGATAGAAATATCTGTAACGAAAGAAATGAACATGCCAAATCTATTAAATCAATACAAACTGACCTTGACATAAAGATAGAAAGTGAAGATCAAAGCAAATATAGCAACAGCCTCATTGTCATAGCTGCCAGCCACAGAACGTGATATATATGATGGAACCTGGAGACAGATAAAAGAGAAGAAGGTCAACATTACGTGGTTGTCATGGAAATTTATATCAAACGACAGCACAATCATTCAATACAACGGGATAGATGCAGAGAAATTCAGGTCCAGACGGATACTGCACCTAGGTTTACAGTTGACTTAGGTCTTTTATGAGCTCCTAATAAATAAAGTAGACTCATTTAACAGAAACATGAAGATAAAGCAAATGGATCAAAGCTTGAGAAGGTAATTTCGATGGGGGAATTTCCATTGGTGCTGTTCAGATCTGCACTCTTCTAGAAATTTATATGCTAAAAAAACTCATAAACCAAATTTACCATGGCCAAAAGAACTGCTGCTGTAAGTCCTGCACCGGAACCCTTAACCTCCTGAAGAATACCAATTAAACATCATACATAAATTCCAGATAGTGACTAACTGACTCACTATATAGCATGAAAAAGGCATAAGAATTCAAACCTTAGTCAGAAGATAAGTAGCCCATGAAGCAAAGGCAGAAAATATAGGTGCAGTGAACACACAAACAGTTTCAACAGACAAAGGAATATTCAATGATTGCAGAATCCTGTGTCAAATAATAGCTACTCAATAAATTATGGTTGAAACAGGATTCCCTGACATGTATAAAGATACCACTAAAGAGCAAATGCATATATTTGCTATTAAAACAACAGTAACATAAAAGAACTTTCTGTGAACTCCAATATACCCACCACCATAAGGTGCCAGCTGTCAACGTCAATCCAGGATAAACAGTTCCACCAATCACACGACCAAGAGGATACCTTAAAAAAAACAATCACATTACTAACAGACGAATAAATACACAAAAATTGCTTTATAAGTTCTTCAAGCAGTCGAACTAGCAATTACCAGGTCCGATCATCAAACCAGTTCCAGAAATCATATATCCCATTCTTCGTCAGAAACTGAAAACAACAAAACACACCTGTCATCTTCTATCACTTTGAATTATAAAAAAAAAGTAAGAACGAATAAACAAGCAATAGATCTATAGAACTATTGTTCAGACACCAACTACCATTTTCAAGCTAAAAAATATTGGAATCAAAGCCTCATTTATTATATAATCGAAATTAAAAGTTATGGTTCAAACTTTTAGAGTTTAGACCGATGATGAAATAATTAGATTTATGAATCAATCAAGGATTAAAATTGGCATCTGATTCTTGTGTGGATTCTAGACTTTGATTCATAAACTTATACAGGCAGCGCATGACTTCAGGATTTAACCTAATCCAAAGACACATTCAGTTACTTCAACTTAATTGTAAATAACAATGATTGCATGTAGCGCGTCTTGATTTTTAAGTGTTAAACTGAGTACATTAAAATACATCAACCCAATCCTTCAGCTAGCTCCTACTAGCACTGTGAAAGAACTGTGTCCAATTCAATTTTCTTCACCCAAACATGGACTAAAACAGTTGTTACTTCACTGCATAAGCTAATGGACTATAATTTGGATTATCTGCGTACTGTGGTAGTATAACTGTATCACAATCTCAAAGGAAATCAAAATAAAATGAAAATAACAGCAGTTTCAGTTAAAAAACAACTAAACTACTGATCTTGTATCAGAAAATAATAATAATACCTGTGTCACTCTGTAGTTAAAGTAAGGATCGAACTCATGAATAACACTCTCATACTTGATAACCTGCAAAACAATTCCCAAAACCATGAGAATGACAATAAAAGCAAACAACCCACATTTAGTTTTGTTGAGAAGAAACAAAAGTGGAACTCTTAAAACAAAATTAATGCTCAAGGAGCAACTTCATTCAGTCTGTTTCGGATTTCCAATATCAGAATAAATAAAAACATAACAAACTCCTCCTTTTCTCATTCACAGAAACCAAACAGGTACCATTGAATTTAAACAGCTAAACCCCGTTCAGGATAGGCGCGGCTGAGCACAAAAGTTCCATTTCAGATTCTTCAATTTCCGAGAAGCCAAACAGAAAATTTTGAACAAATTCCAAAAGAGCACAGAGATCGAAGTAGAGGAAGCAAATAAACCAGCAATATCAGAAATCTCACTGAGAAGAGACGGATCGAGAAAGCGAGGACGCCGATCAGGAGGAGGATGAAGAATGAGAGAACATTTCCGAAGGCGTATCGTAAGGCTGTCGCTCCCTGTGAACTGGGGGTCTCCGGGGCCGCCATGGACGGCCAAATCAAGCTCGATTCGCTTGTTCTGTGGACTGTGAGTGAGGGGTTTCGGTGGTGCTGTGACTGGAGACTTGGAGCGTAGACGAGAGAAAGGAGACGACTTTGTAGTTGTAGCTAGAACAAGGAAATTGTGTGAAGAATTACGAAAGTACCATCCCTACCTAGAATGACGAAAATAGGCCTGTCTCGTTCGCTTAAGTGACGACAATATCCTTGTCCTGACACGTGGCACGATATGAGTCAATGAAGCCCAATTACGAACCCGGCCCATCCACTTGAAATCCCGATACCGACCCGCCCAAACCAAAACGCCGACTAAGTTTCTATATTTACGAGTGCGCCATCCGTCTGAAACACTTCCCGACCCTAGCGTCGACCGATCTATCTCCTCCCAATTATCATAGATTTTCCGGCGAATCAGTACGACGGACAGAAAATTCTTGCCGATGACAATTTATTTTCTCGTCCTATCGTACGACGGTGAAAATTCTTGCCTCTCCCATCGTTTTAGGGTCAGGTTCTTAGTTTATGCTTTGGGTTTTGTTCCGATCTATTCGGTTTGAATTTTGTTCTTCTGTTTTGTTTTGGTTTTGGAGCTAGATTTGATTATTTTTTATTGTGTGTTTGGTTCTGTTTATTTAATTGTTCATTGCATCCGCATAATTGTAGTATAATACAGAAGAATTTTATTAGTTTTGTATTGATGTTGATTTGTTGTCTATTGGTAGTTCATAGTGTGACAAGGATTTTGGTTTCAGAGCGAGGTTGATTTGCTCGTATTTAACTCCGTTTTGATTGCATCATTAGGAGGAGCATGACTTTTTTTGGGTTGAAATACCATGATTTCTCTTATATGGCATAAA
>JAYMTO010000941.1:0-10231 GCA_036898065.1 California macrophylla | reverse complement strand
GAATCATTACACATTTTCGATATACTGTAGTACAGTTGGGATCACCTGTCACGTTCCTTCTGTTCTATACAATACACCCTCAACGAAATATGTTAGACTTAACTTGTATATGTCCTATGATTCTATACACCTACAAAATTGAGTCTAGAACAACGCAACTGTGATTATAAAATTGTCACTGAAGTATCGTTCTAATAGTTGATTCCCTTCTTCCCATGTTGTGCAAAAGGAGGTGGGTGGAGGTCCATCACAGTTAAAGTCGATGACCAATGCAAACTCGCCTAACCCAAATATACATTTCGTCTCGTTGACATTAAAGTGTACCTCATTGTCGTTGACTGATTGTATCTTTCTCAGCAATAACTAGTGGAACAACTCATGAGAGAATTATGGTAACTCAGCGGTTAAAATAGATCTGAACATAGTATTTCGGACTCTGTCCATTAGGTCGTGATTATCGAACAAACGTCATATTTCATTAAGGTGTCTACTTTCTTAGTAAACAAGTCGTGCGACGAAGTGCGTTTTGCGGGGAAGCAACAATTATGTCATCTGCAGACACATGACAATAGTTAGAAGACTAACATCAGAATCCTATCGGGTCACCATCGGAATCATATAGGAACCATGTCGGGTCCCCGACTGAACCCTATCGGACCATATTGGAACCCTTATCAGCAAAAAGTAATTAACCCTAAATTGATATTGAACAAAATAAGTATGCACAGATCTACTATCGAATTTGTAAACATATTCGATTTAAAATTCTAGGATGTACTCGAGAAAAGTGGAAGAGTTAAAAAATAAAATACAAGAGTATTCTACAAAGAATAAAGGTAGTTTTTAAATTTTAAAAAAAATGAAAAATAAAAAACAAATTTCGAAACTCTTAATAGCTAATTTCTGAGTTTGCTCAATAAAAATACATGTTTTATTGATATTTGCTTGTTTGTTTCTTCACGAGTTCTTGCAATACCGCAGAGACCTATCTGCATCTATTGACTCAGTTTAGAGTGAAACCAGCAAGGTAGTGTCATGGAGAGACCACACTTGTCATGAAAGGGCTCTCTGCCCTATGAATTAGCAAGACCCTGACATGGACTTACAGGGTTTTGGTACTTTTGTAGGCCAAACCAATACCAATCTCTCATTGACTCCTATACCATTATAGGAAAAGCTCTTTACTTCATACCACACCCCACTTTTATTTCAAAAGCTAAATCCATTTTTCAATTCATCTTCCTCTAAATTCTCTCTCTATCTTTGTCTTTTCCTCTGCCTCTTTTCTTCTCTCTTTTCCACCACCCCTGCCTTCTGCATTTTCCACTCAAAACCCTAGATTTGAATCTGGGGTTTTGTTTTGCCCTCTGTCCAGTTCAAGTTGCCAGAAATAGCTCCAAGTTATGTGGCTGGTCTGGTTCTGCTCATGCGATGTGGTTCTCCACATTTATTCTGAGACAAGAAAGGCCATGGCTTTGTGTTTCTCAGAGTAAAAAATGTTCAGGGTTTAGCTTCATTTCCTTCTCAAGCTCAGCAGGAAAGCGAATGAAGGTTTTTTTGCGCTCTTCTCTTTGTTTATATAGTTGAAGGAACCACCTTTCTGAAATCTACCCCCTGCTTGTGTTTTGGTATGATTTAGAGCGGAAAGTTTTTTCCTTTTTTCTCTTTCCTTTCCATTTTGTTCATTATTGGACAAACCCTTGTAAAATCTTTCTCTTCCTGAGAACTATACTCAGGTTTTGAAGTCGGGGTTTTGTTTTGCTCTCTGCACGGGTTGAAGAAAGTGTTGGACTATCTGTTTAGATACTCAAAATCAAGTTTTTAGTGGCAATTTCTCATAGTAAATGCATGGATGGGAGAGAAGCAATGTCAATGTGTGGTGGGTCAGCTCAATACTATATCCATAGAGGAGGTATTGGTGGGTCTGGCTCTTCAACACAGGCGGATGGGTTCCATTCCCCACCTGGGTTCAGAGGCATTTCTAATCCTCACGCCAGTCAGGCTCAGTCCCATATCCTGGGAGGCTCCGATGGGCCTGCATTTTTGATGGAGCCTTCTCATGCTCAGACCAATTTTTCTCACAGCATGAACATGGCCATGCCCTCTGGAGTGCCTGAGAGTGAGCCTGTGAAGAAGAGGAGAGGGAGGCCCCGAAAGCATGCACCTGACGAGTCTGGCTTGGGCACTGTGTCATTGAGATTGTCTCCCATGTCTGCCCCTAATCCTTCTTCAAGCTTGAGCTCACCAACTCCAAAGAGGAGCAGAGGAAGGCCGCCCGGATCAGGGAGGAAACATCAATTGGCTGCTCTTGGTTAGTTTTCTTTGAGATTTCAGTTTGTTCAGTTCTTTTTGGAGTGAAATTGTTATGTCTGTTCTTATGAGATATTGTGTTTTCTAGCATATATTATATTTGAAGTATTGTGCATTGTATTTAACTTCCAGCATATTATAGAGATTGCCTGATGATGCCAGTTGACAAGCTAAAAGTTAGGTTCTTTGTTTCTTTTGCCAAGGTTTTTGGCATGTTTTGCATTTTCTAGCATACATTGTGTTCGATCTGTAACTTATATTGAATGCTACTCCCTCCTTTGTCCTTAAATGAGTATTTCATTTACTTTTTCAGCAATGATTAAGAATAAGTGAAGTTATGAATTGATCTTTTCATATGCCTTCAAAGCTTACTACTAAGTAGGGGTAACTTACAAATGAGAAGGGTAATATTGATAATTTATGCACAATTAAATTACTAAGAAGGAAAGTGGACACTAATTTTGGGACATTCAAATTAGGGAAGTAGGACCTCAGTTTGAGATGGTGGAATACTATTTCCAAGGGGTTGCCTGATAATGCCATTTGAGAAGCTAAAAGTTTGGCTCTTTATATTCTCTCGCTAAGGTTTTCAGTATGTTTTGGTTAGTTAACTTTTGGCATAATGATTTGTTTCACAAATACTATTTTATTGACCCGTCTATCAGCGGCAAACAATGATTATCAGGCTTAGATTTTGCACTGCAAGGATATCTGGGATCTGTTTTTTCTTTTAAATTGAAATATATTTTATGTTCTCGTAGGGGAATGGATGAACAGTTCAGCTGGAATGGCCTTTGCACCACATGTCATTCATGTCGCGCCTGGAGAGGTTTGCTATTATTCTAATTTTGTATGCTAAGTGGATTCTGGTTCACGTGCATGTCAAATTCAATGTTTCTCTTTACCATAAGACTTTGGTTGAGATAGTTTGTCATGTTTGAATTGGAAGCTTCTCCTTTTCTACTTTTGAGTAAACAAACTCTACAATTGTATGTTAGGGTATCAGAACATATATGCAAATGAGATCATTTTATACTGACCTTCATATCAGTATGGGTTCACAAACTTGTGAACATAAGAGAATTATTAGTGACATGTTAATGAATGCCTATATCAACTTGTACCTGTCACAGGTCTTCAGTAGCAATACCACTGTCTTGTGCTTACATCACGTCAACATTCGTGCATACGAGCATATTATCTTGTATCTATTTTCATGATTGCTAATGGGCTTGCTCCTTTTCAGGATATCACTGCAAAGATTTTGTCATTTGCACAACAGAGGGCAAGGGCTGTATGCATTTTGTCAGGAAGTGGCACGGTTTCTTCAGTAACGCTAAAGCAGCCCACATCGTCTAGCGGCAATATCACATACCAGGTTCAAGCACTCAGTAGTATTTTTTTTAAAGATGATTTGATGAAATTAGACAGATTCACTTATGATTGATTTGTGACAATGACGAAAGTTGAGTTGAGTTCTTCAATTGTTACTAGTAATTTGGGATCAAATGTGAAGTGTTCTGCGATATACTGGTTCTGCATAAAATGTGTAAAATAAGCTATAGCTGGAACCTACAAAATGGTTGTCATATAATTGAGTGTGAATGATTTTGATTATCATGAGCTCTGGAGAAACTCATTTGCTTTCTTTAGCTTTTGTAGGGCCGTTTCGAGATATTATGCTTGTCAGGTTCCTACTTGGTTGCGGAAGACGGTGGTCCTCGCAACCGAACTGGTGGTGTACTCTAGTGTGTCTCTTTCTGGTCAAGAAGGCCACATTGTTGGCGGCGCGGTTGACATGCTTATTGCCGCAAGCTCCAATCAGGTACTCGCCATTTCTGTTCGTGCGCAACTTTTGCTATCTTCATTGACGCTCTGTTTTTCACCTACATATTATTAGCAAACACAACCATGTGCCCATGATACAGTTTCTAAGAGGCTCTATTACGAGATTAGTTGAAACTCGATGAATACTCCTTGCTGCAGGTGGTGCTGTGCACATTCGTATATGGTGGTGCTAAGAAGAAAAGCAAGCCACTCATCGATCCCAACAGCAGCGGCAAGAACTCAGAGCCTCAGCCCGGGAAATCAGTTATGGCAATTGAAGCTCCCCCAACACAAGATTTCACTCACTCACCAATGAATGTTTGACTTGACCAATGAATGTTTGCCGAACAGTCCGTTGATCTGAGGAGTTCCCACACTGATATTGACTTGACATGTGGATGAGTTATGGTTCAACAGACATGATTTTGTACATTTGTTGTTGTAAATGTCGATTGAGAAGTACTCTGGTTGCGTTTGTGCTAATATTTGGAGGGCTCGAGGAATGTTAAGTTGGGGGTTTAGATATTCTTAGCGGAAACTGTTTTAACTTACAATGTAAACTAGTTGTCCTTGGCAGGAGACAAGGTTCTGGTCTCCTCCAGTTTGGGCAAATTATAGACAGAAGTCATGGTTTCTCAGATGAATCACCTTATTCTATCATAACTCTTTTTTTCTCTCTTCAAATTAAGAGTTTAATACTGTCTGATTCAAATCTTAATCCCTAAACACTAGCTTAAGCGCAAGCTTGATCATTTAAACAAGTAAACTTTGATGTCAAAATCCATTATAAGGTTGTCCTTTTAGTTCCTGGGTGTATTGAAATAATATGGACATTTAAACAGGCCGTTAAAACCCGATTCAATCTAAAAGGTTTTAACTCATTGATTGGGCTCGAGGTCGTATGTGTTAATGTTATTAAGCATGAGTTGATTGTTATGACACACTTGTGAAAAGTTAAATCCTACATGTATTATTTGAAACATTCAAAAGAAGTTCATGTAGATACAATACAAGTGTACCCAAATGGTCATAATCATACAATGTTTCAACCATGTCATGTACAACCAAAACCATAGCCTTAAACATCAGCAACATCAAACCAGTATAACAATGAGGGCAAACAATAATCATATGTTCAAATCATCATTCAGAGAAGCCAAAAGTGCACAATTTTCTCCATCTTCAATTTTCGCAAAAGCCTCTGTTCTAGCTCAGAACTCATGAGACCCCAACAACTTCTTTATATCGTGCTGCAATAACACGAAAAATTCAGAAGTGATACATAATTTGGCCAGATATACATACACCAAACTGCAAGCATGTTACCTCAATAGTAAGAGGAGAAGTTGTGGGATAATAGCGATCAACGACTTGCCCATCCTTGTCTACTAGGAACTTGGCGAAGTTCCATTGAATGTCATCCCCGAAAATTCCCCATTTACCCAATTTTAGGAACTTGTACAACGGAGCAGAATTATCCCCATTCACTTCAATCTACTTCCGAGTCAGCAAGTGAAATAGAAAAGTTAGATTCACAAACTTTAGACAACATTTCAGATCAGTCACACAGTTAAACAGTTTCGGGTTATAATATTCAAATGCTATTTTTAAAACTATTTTGTTATTTGCATCGTAACTGTGATCCACCTTTCAAACTACACAGCTAAATCCAGACAAAGTTCAAATTTTATCTGATTTACCTTCTCAAATATTGGAAATTCTGATTTGAAGCGAGTGCAGACAAACTCGGAAATCTGATCATTAGTTCCTGGTTCCTCCTCGCCAAACTGATTGCATGGAAATGCCAAAATCTCAAAGCCTATGACACAAAATTATCAAATACTGAAACATGTGAAGCAGAGCCTCATCTATCAATTATTTTTCACTTGCTCACTACATAAAAAAGAAACTGAGATCTTGGAACAAGAACGATTAGTCAAAAAATGCCAACCTTTGTCCTTGTACTTCTCGTATAACTGATTCAGCTCCGTGTAATTTGAGTTGGTCATTCCACTTCAACAATTAACCAAACATGGGTCAAAACAAAAACTTCGATTCTGAAAGTAGAGTTAATTGGACTTAAAGCAAACAGGGTTGGAGGAAAATCTCCAAAAGGCACACAATCATAGCCCAAAACAAGAACAAGTATTGAAATCAGTACAATGATGCATACCATTTAGAAGCAACATTGACAATTAGTAAAACCTTCCCCTTGTAAGTGTTAAGCTGCACATCATTTCCCTTGGCATCCTGAGTGATACTGAACTATTAGAGAACTAACTAGACTAAGAGCTTCAACTTATAAATTGTAATTGAGAGTGCAGTTCTGGTTTTAAACCCAGTAAGAGAGGAAAACAGAAACCCTATCAAATATCTCATATAAATATTTTGTGAAACACACCCAAAACTGCACATCATGAAACATTTCTTTCTTTGCTCATTATGCAATTGAAAAACCAAACCAGACAGCATTTTTTGTAAAACCAATCGAAACCCAGATGATTTTCTCTCTCAAAATAGAGTCAGATTCAATCACGGAACACATCCCACATAGAAGAATGTCAATAAGTATCAACCCCAAAGCAAACCCAATTTACTACTTGGCCTAAATAAAGTTCTAAGTTTTCAGTGAACTTAATAGAAAGGGAAATGAGAAAGCAAAACATAACAAAAGTGAGATTGAGACAATTAAGGAACATTACATATCTAACATAAAATACCTATTTAGGCACTATAACATTCATTTTCCCTCATTTCCTAGAGAAAACAGCAGAGACTACTGCAATCACTATCTACATCACTTACAAACTCTCATTTTTTCCAATAATAATTTTTAAAAATCAATATATGCATAAATCATTGTTTAATCTCCTACAATTTCTCAGCAACCAAACAGACCGCTCCAGGTCTGATTTTCCTCTCTTTCTCGATCTTCCACACACAAACAACAAAACATATAACAAGTAAACCAATAAACGAAACTAACCTTGATAGTGAAGCCATGTATTGATTCTGGGTTCTTTGTGGTTTGGCTTGCCATTGTTTGATCTTTAGTTTGCAGCAAAAAATTACTTCAGTATAAAGCATATATAGGACCGAGAGACGAGAGGATACCAGATCGACGGAGAAGGTCGGTGGCTGGCTGGCTGGCTGTGGCTGGTGCTGGACGGAGGCGGCGAAGGACGAAGGACGAAGAGAGAATTTAAGTTTCGGTTGTGAGAGTCGTGAGAGAGAGTGAGAAGTGAAGAAGACCGATCGAAATTGGTTTGTTCTGCTGGCGCGCTGGAGAACACGTGGATGTTGGCGCAACGCATGGCAAGGCTATCAGTCTGGTTTTTTACTGGTTAATTGCGGTTCAATTTTTTCAAAACCGAAAACCAAATCGAAGTCTGATTTTAACAAAAATACATTTTCAAATCGATAAACCACGATTTTTAATCCGACAGTTACGATTTAATCAATTTTTGTGATCAGTTTGACTTTCTAATTTTTTTGCCCGTAGTGGGAGCACATAAATCGCCACAAATGACTTGTTGTGTGATGACACAAAGTTTTTTATGACCATAATCAATTATTGCGTGAAAAGCTAAACAGTTTGCAGTAGTATTGACATGATTAGATAAAACTACAAGCTCACGAGGGGTTAACATTGATATATGTGATTACGGGATAAATTTAAAAACTTAAAAGAAAAAAAAACCCACATCATTTCAATGTTATTTTAAACCAATTAAACAAAAAAAAGTATGCCAAAAGAGAATCCAATGGCTGACTTATGCACAAGCTTTATATCTTTGCTTTCTCCGGACTCGAATTTTGATTGAACTTGTTCACGATAATGCCATATATATAGGTAATGTAAAGTTTACTTAATTTCTTGACAAATGATGGAACATGAGAAAAGGTTGTTTTCTATGAAATATTTCCGAACGAAAAGTGTATATCAATCCATGAAGATTGACAATGACCTTTGCAATTTTTCTTTTCCCGGAATTCCAAAGCATGTTATTAGTGTACCCACCAAACCTTGCTTTGACAAACTTGTCGTGGATCCGATCCGATCCGCATCCCTTTCTTCTTTCTTTCTTACTTAGAAAACAATCAATTATCATTACTAACTAAAGCCTCCCAATGATTATTTTTTGTCTAGTGAGCAAGGAGAAAGGAACCCTAAGACATGACCAAAACCATCCTTTTTCTTTGAATTATGTTACTTTGTTGGGTAATTAAAGGAAAAACTTTAAAAATCTACCTCCAACTTTGCCTTTATGTCATGTGATAGTTGCACCTTATCTTTTGTATAAAAAATTTCTTATAAAATGTCAATGACTAAATTATATATGGATGACAAAACTCAACTCTATTAACCCCTTAATAGTTAAAGGGTCTTTCTATGCGATTTGAATGATATATACGCTGAAAAAGAACGGTCCAGTACACGAGACTCTTCACCAAAAACACCATTAATGTTTTTTAAAATGTTCATAAAGACTTGATATGTTCAGTTTGGTGTAACAGAGCTAGAAGAGAAGACTGAGGCAATGCTAGAGCTCATCGAAGAAGAAGCCGATTCTTTCGCCAAACGCGCAGAGATGTACTATAAAAAGAGGCCAGAGCTAATCACCATGGTCGAAGATCTCTATCGAGCCCATCGTTCCTTAGCCGAGCGATACGATCTGCTCAAAACCGATCCCACAACTCGGGTCCTCACCAATCTCAACCTCCCATTCTCACTCAAAAAATCATCTACCAGCTCGGAGAAGTCCATGAGCACAACGGATCATTCTTACTGCAACTACTACTCTGACATCTCCGACCTTGAGGATGAATCGGCTGAGTCTGAAATCGATGATCCCGACCCAGAACATGAAATGAATGAGAATCTCGAGCAAGAAGATGAACTGGTGAAGTTGAGTGAAGAGGTGGAGAGACTGAGGGAAGAGAATGTGAAGCAGAATGAGAAGTTGAAGGAGAAAGATGAAGAGAAGAGAGAGGTGATAAGGCAGCTGAGCTTGGCAATGGGACTGTTGAAGGAGGAGAATGTGGAGTTGAGGAAGTTTGTTTCAGCTAAGGAATGTTCGAAGAAATCGAAAGGCGGGTTTCTCGGGAAGTTATTTAATCGTCAAGCGAAAACTCGATACAGTGTCGTTGCTCTCTAGAAATAGACTAGAGCATATCGAGGGTTGTGGGAGAAGTAGAAGTTACAAATACAATGTAGTTAATACAGTTATATGTTTCTTTTGTAGTGGCAGTTATTCTTTCTAAATATGGGCCATTCATTGTGTAATGGTTTAGTTTTCAAAAACTAATTGGTTATTGTATTGTAATAAAATAGTGAGGAAAGGGTTTCTTTTATGTGTTTTAATTTTACATTTCAATGAATAATACATAGAATGTTATTTTGTAATTTGGAAAAGTACATAAATGAATTTATAATATTTATTTTGTTTGTTTAAAATTTAAGATGTATTGAATTTGGATTTGGATTTGATTAAAAATTCATTTAGTCTATTTCATTATTAGTAAAGTAAAGTTGATGTCTTGCCGACACAATAAAGCAAAATTTATATTAGAAGTTAGTAGCACGATACTTGATGAGTTTTGAGTGAATTTTCCATTATATAGTTTTGTCTCCGAATTTTTTCTCTCTTGATTCGTTATAATTAAATCAAGATATTATATTTTTATCAAATTTAATATATTTTATTATTCTAACCAATTAAATAACCCCCAATAAAGCTACCTAATCAATTAAATTAGTGTATTTATAAATTAAAAGTTAATAATCATAACTCTTCTTAAGTCCTTATCGATTAATTACTGGCACTATTTCACTATCAATTGGATAGAGCCGACTACGAAGGAACTGACAATGACTTTGTTTGCTTTGATTAATTAAAAAGAAATGCAAGTTGATGTTGGCTTAATGGGGCAATAAAATGCTGAGATTATTGGTTAGCTTATTCCTATAAGAGATATTTAGTAGGACGACAACAGGACGAGTATAAGATTGGAGATATCGGGTCTTCATCGAGTTGAGAAAATTTTCTTCTATGTAAGAATGGTAACGAGGTTCAGACTCATCACCGTCTAT
>JAYMTO010000940.1:0-10243 GCA_036898065.1 California macrophylla | reverse complement strand
AATTTGGCTGAAAAAAATTACTCAACTAGAACGGATTTATATAGTTAAACTCGAGTTCGGTTCAAATTCACTTGTGACAGTAGGATGTCTAAGAGCTACAAAAATAACAACTTACCTATTTTTTCAATCAATTAGAAATAGACTTAATGAACTGAAAAATATAGATCACATTAACTGATCAATATAGTGTTTTCATTGTATGCGATCGATTTCTAAATCATTGATGATATACCTCGATGAAATTTCAATATTCCGTGAGAATTTTGGATTACAAAACTCACCTAGAGGAGCTGGGCAAAAATTACAAAACCCATCCCATAACCGTCCTCCCATTCAAATCCGATGTTTTCGACCTTGCACTTACAAATGGCTTCCTCATAGCAAAAATCACATCCACTCATTGCTATTACACATCCAATGTCTATGCAGAAATCAAATTTATACAAAAACCAATAATGTCAAGAAACAGGAAAAAAAAAGCTGCTACAGTATAGAGAAGAAATGCCAGTAACTGATGTCATGTATTGATCATTTGTAACAAGTACTTTCACTATACCAGTTCCATTTCCCTCATCCTTAACCTTATCTTGGATTGCATACCTGTACAATTCCCTCGCCTAAAATAGTATTTCCGAGAAAAGTCTTCCTTCTCTCTTCCACTTCTACGTTTCTACGCTTTGTGGTTGGCAAAATCTCCAAGTAATCGTGTTAGACAATACTTACAGGTTGTGTTGCAGCCGCTACTGCTGATGATTGAACGGGGAAGAAAATCTTTGTATGTATTCAACTTTGAGAATCGTCAACCCGCTGCACTGCATTTCTTTGTTCGTCACCTACCTGTTGGGAAAGGGCCAAAACACAAAAGATCAATAGGATAAAATGATTCACTTTATGAACAGAATATAGTGATTTGCCCATTGAGTTTGTACTTGGATAGAATTGAGAAAAGACTGTTTTCATTGTTTTTTTCAGAATGCAGGAGTACCTTCAAATTTTCGAACTTCGATACCATCCTCATATACTGTTGCCGTGCTTCTGGATGACGAACCATGGAACGGACTCTTGATAACGCCTTTTCAACGCCAACAGATTTCTGTTTTTGGCCCATCCGCAGAAACTCATATTCATCACTTTTCTCAGCCCCAGATACCAGATTTTCGTTTGGTTTCTCCACCCGAAATCCTCGCAATCCCGCTCCTTTCCTCCTCCAGCGCAATATTGCCTTCTCCACAATGCTGACAGACCAAACAACCTTTTTGTATTGCTTACGGACTTGATGTCCCCTTATATGAGCCTGGCAAGAGCAGGTAGAAAATATAAGCATGGCTTAAGCCATATTACTCTGTAATGTAATGCTTATTGAAATTTTGCTCACATACCTGAATTTTCACAATACGGTTACGTATCTTTAAAAATTCATTTCTACCCTTCCACCCACGATACTTCTGTTGGATCCTTAGAGCAGCCGAATGCAAATAATCGTCAAAGTGACTCAATTTCTGAACCTTGCTTAAGGAACCAAGAGTAACCAGGTGATATGGAAGTTCTAAAATATCATTGCTTCTCTGATCCAATTGTGTATGACGGAACGGACGAGCCCTGAAGGCAGCTTGGATTAGGGCGGCTGCATGAGCGGATTTCCTAACAGCAGCAAGAGACCCCTTCATGGAGAGCTCCTCATTTATTGTTCCGCCTGATGAAAGTACAACTTGCATAGACGACTCGAGATCATTTTTGGCTGCAAAAGTTGCAGTGACATTGGCTGTCACATTTTCATTGACGGACAACGAAGATAGGTGAGTGGTTAAATCCGCTTCTGCCAAATATCCAGCGATTCCCTTATGTCCTCTGCTTGAGGCTAGATCAGCAGCCGTCTGTCCCCCGGGATAAACAGATGTTGGGTCATCTACAGCTCCGGGAGCCGCACCTAATCTAACAAGTTCGATGACTGTTTCTTCTCTGGCAATGAGACAAAAAGCAATTTATGAAAAAGCTATAAGCACTAGAAAACCGAATAACAAAAAGATAATAGGCCTCAGCATCATAATCAAAGTAATAACTACAGAAATTATGACAGCAATCTAACCTTCCAAAGTATGATGCCCAATGAAGTGCTGTCCGTCCTCGCGCATCTCTATAGTTGGGGCTGACACCTGAAACCACTACAAGACTCATAGCCCAATCATAACCAAGAGATGCGGCTAAGTGAAGAACACCTAGGCCTTCTTCATCCAAGACATGTGGTCCTTTACCTCCCTCGTGTACTTTACAAACCAACCACTCACAAAGTCTGTCCTTTAACAAATTCTTGATCAATAATTCTCTGGTATTTATTTGATTGACTTCCAAGGAAATGCAAGTTTCTTCTGCTCTTCCCCAGTCACTTCTGCTTTCACTTGCCTTAGAATATATAACATTTCCTATCTTACATTTATCACAGTCTTCAACAGTACAATTCAACCATTTCCTCTCTGAACCCACGTATAACAATTTTGCTAGTCGACTCTGAATCCTCACTTCTTCTTCTGGTGCAATTTTGACAGCCATAGAATAAGGTTCCACTGGTTTGTCACGATATTCAAACTCACGCACCTCACTGCAAGCTAACCTGTTACTGCAAGTGATGTAGAATGGAACTCGGCCAGGAGCATGAATAGGTGCTTGACATCGAATAACGTTACCAGTCAAAACTTCAGTGGAAACTTCTACTTCACCAAACATACATCCCCAGATAGTGTTTTCAGAATCCTGCTTGCTTCCTAAAAATGTTCCAATCACCAAGACCTGCAGAAAAGCAATATTAGAGACGGGCACATTTCAATATCTGAAAAGCAGAAGATAGCAAAATCACATTCTTTCAACCAAATGTAATTACCTTCGTTTCACCCCCAGAATAAGTCCAATCAGGTGAGAAATCACGGATGCTAAAAAGTTGTTCCTGGGAGAGAGAGGCCCCCAATGAATCAATATCTAACTGCATATGATGGGATAAGCTGGAGACTTCCTTGTCATCATTATTAGCACCAATAGCGCTCCAGTAATTGCCAGAATCAGAAGCCATCAGGGAGTCATCACAATCTACACCAATTTCTTTATCCATCCATCTCCCAAAGCTGTCAAGTTTCTTCAGCTCTCCTGATTCATAATTATTTGTAGCATTATCTTTGGATTTTGTTTCTATTTGAGAGGTAGAACCCACTAACACCAGAGGGCCAGAAAAATCCTGAAAGTGGGAATACAAAATAGGTAAAACCATGCTGTTGGATCAACAAGTTGATCCACGAACACAATATCTTTACATCACAACTTATATATTTTTATAAATAAGTACCTATGGATTGAGATATGATTTAGTAAATACATTGTGAGAAGACAATAGAATGAAATAATCAAAACTCCATAACGTAATTGAGTACCTGCACCATTCTTGAAGGCGTGGTTATGGCTTTTGTCTCTAAAGCAGCAATTGACTGATCTCTATGGATAACAATACCTTGGACTTTGCTATCACCATCCAATCTAGTGTCTACTATGTTATTGGGGATAAAGTCAGCGTTAACGGGTTCTTCCATGACAAATTTCTTGTCAGCGAAAAAACTTAAGTCGGATGCATTATCTGCAGTTCCACTAGAGCTTTGAACTCCAGCCCAAGCCAATGTTCCAGATGCATGATTAAATTTAGATCCAGAGAGCCACGAACTCGGAAAATTGCTTGAAGACTTAGGAAATCCTGAAACGCAACAAGCATACACAAAAAAAAAACACATTTTCAAAATTTCTGAAAACAAGATTAAAGATTAACTACATAGACCATACTGGAGCAGTAAAACATGTGTCATCATGCACTAAACTGGACAATGTTATAATAACAATATCATTTAGCAGGTCCAAAGGGCTCTGAGTAAAAGCCATAATATAAGATATCATGCTAGAATATGTAAACATAAAAAAGAAGAGGATAACTGAAAACATGGTGTAGTACACTTCACCTGCAATATCATGTCCAAGTACAATATCATTATGTGAGGCAGAATTGTACACTGGCTGAGAAGGAGAAGCACCTGATTCATCCCTCGAACACACATCCTCAACTTCTAAAGGTAGTGTCTGCGAACTCCAGTCAAGTTTGCTTGGATTTGATCCAAATGATGTATGGCCTGAGTGGGTAGGTGAAGTTGCTTGAGTGAAACATACAGCATTGTTAGTTTGTGCACTCCCAGCTTGTGATTCTGGATATGGGAGCAAGCGGGAAATGCTAGATTTGTACCCCTGCATGGCACATATGACAGGATAGAATAATATACTGAAGTCGTATAAGGGAAAAAAGACATCAATTGAAGTCAACTTATCACTTTTAATCACTTATATAGCCATGTTATGTAATGTTCCTAAATCTTACGGGTTTAAGCCTGGTTCATGAGTCATGTAAGGCTGGTTCTGGAGCTTTTTCTGTTGTTAAAAGCTTTGTTTTTTGTTTTTTGGGCATGTCTTAATACACAATCTGAGAAAGTCTGATCTTTAGATCTTGCTCTGCATTTTGGAGCCTTATTTCTCACTTGGGAGTTTGTCTCTAAATAATAAATTCTCTTGCCTATAAAAAAAAGTGATCATTTCATGTGCTAATTTGCTGATTTGCACAAATCAACTAAGACAGCGCAAATCTGGGAAGAAAGAAACTACTATAAAATTATTTATTTTTCATGCAACGCCCGTGTTCCTACAATTATAAATTTCTCTATTAACATTAAGCTAAAAACTTCAAATGAGGATAACGATGAACGAAGAACGGCACAGACTAGTAAGTAGTTACCTCCTTTAGTTCTCTGTAATGCACAAGGACAATGTGCTCTAACCTCCTGTATATAAAGAAGAAATCATGAAAACTATGAAATTACAGTGCAAAATATAATAGTATCTAACTTGATCAAAGTTTCTTATATTATCTCGTATAACTCAAAACAGAAGAGTTTAATGTTGAAGGTATGTTTGTCTTCTTCATGCTCTGAATTGTGTTTTCTTATTGTTATTAATAAATAAAATCAAATTATGTAGTAACTTTCAGCCACATTTTCAATATGAATCCTAAGCACATCAATCCCAGAGCCAATCTAAAGCCTACACCCTTTGAAAAATCCAAATTGTTTCCAAACTATCACTCATCATACAAGGAAGTTCAAGGAAAACCATCTATACTTCAAATATCATCCCACACGACCTTACAATAAAATATTCCATAGATTAAAGTTGTATAACATCTTCAAAATAAACCACTAGAATTAGGTGAACATATAATAAAGTTTCCAAAGGCTTCAAGTAATAAATCAAAGAACAGGAAAACTTACCCATCAAGCATCCAGTAACTTCTTCGCTGAAAGTTTTCGTTATCTTCCCCATGGGCATAATAGCAATGGAGAACATCCACACTTCCAGCCTGGAAAAATCAGTAGAAAACTGATTAAATAGCCTAAGCATAGCACAAAAATGCCACAAACAATCAAGGAGTGAATGCATCAACTTAGGCTATCGAAGAAAATAGATAAAATTCAAAAGAATAAAAGAAATTTACAAACAAAAAATGACTCTTGACACATCAAGCTTGGAATACAAGTAATGAAAAGAACCACAAAGTTGCCACCAAAAAGACAGAAAAATTCTGACCTTAAGGTCACTCTGGTAAGCAAAAGCTTCTGAATCAATATAATTTCACAATAAGAAAAATAGCCTCGATGACTCTTGAAAATTTTCCTTCAGTAATGCAAAACATACTGACCCTCAACAATAAATAACTGTCCAACAACAACATGACCAACTCTACCATTGGTGGTGAATGAAATAATATTTAAGTATCTAAATTATCATTTTATTCCAACTTCCAAGTAAAAACTCGGCTCAACAACACCAACTAATATTGGAAACAAGCTATAGTACTTACTCCAGGGTCTATATGGATTTGTAGATTAAGCAAATGAAAACAAGATTAGTTTCTTAATTTTCCTCCAACCCATTTTCTATGTGCCTATGAAACTAAAGATATTTTATTAATTTCCCTTGCTAAGTATTTCTTGTAGATGGCTTTCTAGTTAGAAAATGTTTTTTTTTCTTGAAACGGGAGCTTGAGAAGGCACAAAGTGGTGATGATGCATGGAGCAGAGTGAGCATGATCAATAGCATCCCAGGTAAGATTATACCTAGCCAGTTCGTGGTACGGATCGCTGCAGTACATGTATAAAAGTATACATTTGATACAAACACATGCAAAATTGACAATGTGGGTTCTTTAAAGTTAACCATGGTCAGGTTATACAAGTAAATGCCATATCAAAATACATATCTCATTATATAGTAATGGCTAATTGAGCCAGAGTAAATCCAGAAATCAGGCCTCTGTTATCAGAAGCCTTTTCAGTTTCTCACTCTTTATTATTATGAGAGCAGCTCCAAGGGGGTCTAAATATTAGATAATTCTATAAATGAGCAGAACACAATACACTAGTCTAAATATGAGATGCTTTCAACCTTTCTCTAGCTTTAAACTATTGTGAAACTTATGATACTCATGAAAAGTATGGACACCTTGAAGAGGTGCTAGACAAAAATGAAAAAGGACATAGCTCTAATGACCTGTTAAATAGTACTGAATAAGCATTGGTGATTTGTCCTATGATTGTAGTAAAAAGCACCAAAGGTTAAACATATTTATTATCCTACACCATTGACAGCTACACAAACAACACTGTAGATTATTGCAAATACTCTCAAATAATCTTAATCCTAGACCTGTTAACACTCAATTCAATGCTTAAATACTCTCAAATAATCTTAAGCAAATTAAATGCTCTAGAGTTTAGCATTTATATTGTAAACAATCAACTTGAAGACTTGAAAACTTTTCAAGTATGAACTCAACCACATCATTCTGTTACTTGGAAGCCGGCTGAAAAGCATGGCATCCTAAATAAACTATCTGCCCACATGGGACAATGGTTTGACCATATTACCCGTGACTAACCAACTAAAAAAGTGAGCGTACTAATAATAGATATAACAACACACCTTCAACTTTTCATGAGCTTCTCTGACAGTTTTTCCATCTTTTTTCTTCCTCCAACGGTGACCATCCTTACGAAAATATCGAAGTGCTTTTCGGTCAAACAGGAACAAAGAACCAGCTGAAAAATAAACAACACTTAGTTGTTGTTTGCATGTACCAACAAGGAACGGCGATGCTCCATTTCTGTATGAGTATAAGTGAACTAGTGATAGATGAATAGACTTTAGCATGTGACAAAGAAACAAACAACACTCTAAGTGCTTAGCATGTAAATGTGTGAACAAGTTTTGTTTGTGTAACATACCAATCAGAAGCAATTATAGAACATAGGCAAAATATAAATATAGATCATTGATCAAAACAGTACCAATCGGATAATTGTAAAAGAAATCAGCCACACTCATTAAACCTTTGATCGTCCAAGCATAACAAGTATAGAAATAAACATATTCATGGTCTCAGTAAATGTGATTATCTTTATACTGATTTCAAACATGTGAACATATTTAGCAATTGGGGGTAATTGAACACAACTACGAAGAAATAATACACTTCATAAAGAAAATTAACAATTACAGCATCACCCTTATGTTAACATGCCAAAAAATAATAATATTATAACTCTTTTTTGCCCTTCAAAAAATAACCTCTGTTCCAACTTTCTCCATAAAATTATATTTGACTGGAAAGTTCCATTGTCTTTCAATGAAAATATTTATGTGTATATACATATGAGAGTGGTTGGATCATGAAGTTCCTCCAAAAAGAAAAACCATGCTCATAAAAAATATAATCATCTATTTATTTTGGTTTCAAATGACAAAAAAAGAAGTTTTATCATGTACTGAAACAATAACAAAAGTGTAAACTATTAAAACAGTTCATTTACCCCATATGTTGATTGGCTACAAAAGGGCACATCAATCAATAAGAACTAATATTACTGAATGCTTCACCAAAAATAACGCAATTGATGCAAACATAAACTAGTCTAACAAAAGATTGCCACTTTGAGAAGTAATACAAACATAAAGGTGCTTCAAAAGCATGACAGCATGATTGTGGTTTTGTAATAGTAACATCGAATAAGATACAACAAAATTGCAGCGAAAACCTGGTGGCTGAACAGGTGGATCTGGTGTTAAGTGAAACTTTTGGTAGTTACGAAGTATTTCACAAATTTCAGCTGGTCGAAGCCAGCGATGTGGTGCTTCTTGCAGTATCTGTGAAAGGTCTGATAAATTCACCAAAAACACATGTAAAAACATATTAGAAAGTGAAACATCCAACACCAAATCCGATATACAACTATAAACATTAATTGTACACGACACATGAACTCACACAGTGTATGCTAAAGTAACAAGTGATCAACACCCAAGAATCCAACTAATAATGCAAATCATTCAATACTACCAATCGGAAATCTAGCACATTTGAATACACACCAGCAGTAACAACTAACAGCCAATCACAACTATATGACCACACAAGTTACCATGAATTAGTTACTTGGATACAATCTATCAACAACTTAGCCACTTGCCCAATCAATTAGGGGTAGGCTCCATGAAGTGCAGATCGCATTGAGTCATGCGCATGAATACTTGAACACAATCTATCAAATTAAAAAATCTAACTCGGGAGAATGATCTAGTGCATGTAAACATTTGACAAGAACTTATAAATAAGAGCAGGGTATCTCCCATTTGGACAGTTGCACTAAATTCTATACTTAGAATGAAACATCAATAAACCCCCACTATGCACACCAACAATAAAAACCAACTCAGTTGACATTGACAGATAAAAGGGCAAGAACAACTGGAAATCTACAACATATTCAAAATCCAAGCTCATAGTAATTCAAGATAGCAATATTCAAAATCCACAACTCAGTCAATTACAAGAACTAGACTCAATGTATGCATGCGACAATTGACTTGCACACACATAACCAAGAGAAAGAACATGGTGTTAATCCCATTTGGGTCAGAATCTCAACTTCTACATTGCATTTGCATGCATCCACATTTACTAACCCAAACCCAAAAATCAATCACAACCCAAATCCCCAAAAGTTACCACTTCAACATTCGGATCATAAATTTCTAATTTTGGGATGAAAAAAAAACAGTATCCCATCAACCCTCAATGGAGAAAAAAAGACAGAAATGCAAGAGACAGAGCATACCTAATTGTTGAAGTGGAAGGTATCGTCTACTGTCAGCCATCCGCAAACACTAGCCTGACATAAACCCTATATATCATAAACCCAATTGAGAATCATCAAGCCCAACACATCAATCAGTCTGCAAAGACCAAAAACAAAAACACCAACACACTGAATCAAAAACAACAACAACAAAAACTTGGAAAAATGAAGAGAAATTGATAATGGTGGGATTAGATTAGGACCCAACAGACCAATATGGAGAAAAGAAACTAACCTTTGATGGTGAATATAAGGTATTTGCCCAGATAAAAATGAGAGCTTTATATCGGAAGTCAAAGGTGTGTGGTCACTTTCGTGGGAAGCTAGGAAGTGATATAATCAAGTACGTGAGCGTGGAGTATGGGTTGATGGTATGTTTCATCAGAACCGTCAATTTGGTGATCCCGTGATCTGGAGGGTGAATCAACGGTGGATACGAGTGCCTTCGGAGACTACTTGAATTAGAACTGAGATTGTACGAAATTAGGAATGAGTCGGTGAATGAGTATAAATGCATGAATATGACGGGAGTTACTATTTCAAGCCACATGAAAGAGTTTGGAGGAAAATAATAATACATTTATTATTGTTGTTTACAAATTCAATTCTTTTTTTTAGAAA
This sequence comes from California macrophylla, assembly GCA_036898065.1. Classification (NCBI taxonomy): domain Eukaryota; kingdom Viridiplantae; phylum Streptophyta; class Magnoliopsida; order Geraniales; family Geraniaceae; genus California; species California macrophylla. The sequence continues at coordinate 356 of JAYMTO010000940.1, read as the reverse complement.
ACAAATTCAATTCAATAGGTTACTATTATGGATCATATGATGAATGTAAATTGTAATACATAATATTATATACATTGCATCTACTAATATAAAAGTTATCAAAAAAATGTGTTACTCAATTAAAAGCTTGTTGAAGAACATGCCATAGTTTTTATATTCATAGACAAGTCATCCAAAAAAATCAATTTTACGAGAAATTTGATAATAATAAAAAAGTGAGTTGAAAAATAGGATTGATTCGAAATATTAAATATATACAATAATATAGTGAAAAATGAAATGAATGAATGATAATTGTTTAAAAAGATAAAAAATACAAAACGAGGATATTTTATAAAACATCGTCTAAATTTTGG
>JAYMTO010000939.1:0-10244 GCA_036898065.1 California macrophylla | reverse complement strand
TTCAAGTTTGGAACACATTTATGTACACTTAAAAGCTTTCACTAAACACCTTAAAGCAATAGGCTAATAGATGAAAGTACTTATAAAGAAACAACTGAGAAGCATATTTAAAGTAAAATCTCACGTCATTTGTGTGGATGGCTCTCCTACAGACTGAGCGGAGAGGACACCAACTGGTTCTCCTGGTTGTGCTAGGTTTAAGAGGTAATGACGCTTCACTAATCTCATGAACTCCTCTCTACTTCCAAAACCACAAGCAATGCGTTCATTCAAGGTTAACTTATCTATGAAATCCTCTGCTTTCTTTGCAAGAGCAGCCGGCAACTTTCGAATATAACCGTTGGGTTCTGGCTCAACCTTACTGTATTTTGAGGATTTCAATTCTGGATTCTGAAATTTAATAGATAAGATATGTATGCATTAGAGAGAAATTAACTATTTTGGAACTCATATTGGGCTAGTATATTAAAAGTTCTTACCATTGCCAGTACTTCAAACTTTGAAAGATATTTTGAGCGGTGGACATCAACACCATCTTCTCCATAACAGAATTGAACAATTGAACCATCAGCGTCACGTACAGTGTGGTCATAACTAACTTTTAAACACTCTAGGTTTTTTATCAGACATCTTTGAAGGTATCCACTTCGTGATGTTTTGACGGCTGTGTCAACTAACCTGCATGGTATATGCAACAATGCAAAATAAGAACATGATTTACAAACTGCATCTAGTCAACATATCTAAAAGGGTTGATAGTGTTCCCCATGAGAAGAATAATGGCAAGCTAGATAAGAAGATAATTTACCCTTCACGACCAGCCATGCAATGGAAGTAATATTCTTGAGGGCGAAGTCCAGTGAGGAAACGATCAATGATAAACCCACCAGCTCGAGATGAAAAATCCCATGGAGGGAAGCACGGTAATGTCTTCCCAGAAACCATTCTCGGAACACGTTTTCCCTCTAACTCTTGTGAGCCCAAATAAGAAGAAATTTGTTGGAAGTTAACCTGCTCAATTAAACCCATCAGACCCATACAAAACAGGCCGAGAATATACAAATAGAAGGAAAAGCACATTATCATTCACCAAATAGACATGTGAAAAAACATTTGAGTGGCATATAATGTAACTAGACACCGTCCAAAACACGACATGTTTAGAGGGTAACTGTGATTCAATTCACAAACCCAAACCCCAGTACAAAAATGGAAAACAATTTGTGTTAGTGAAAAATGAAGAGGCTACAGCAGTAAAACCAATTTTACAGTCACAAACTTCATAAACATTTAGGAAGGCATGAATAGCCCTAGAGAATGACTATGGCTTTATAAGGATACTCTTTTGGTAATTCATTGTTCAAGATGGCTTTTCTGTTGTTTCTGCTGTTTAGTAGGCACTAGGCATGTTGTGGGTTTCAATTTTTTCCCTTCTTTTCTTTTCGATTCTGTTTATGGGGCTTTGACATCCTTATATACATTATACATTTACATTCAAATAATTGAAGATTAGATTTTTGTGTACAACTTGATGTTCAACATCATTACTAACAATTTTGGTATTGGATATTTATTCTTTATTATGACTCTTAACCTTTTTGAATTGCTAGAAAATTCAAAGTTCGAAGTTTCCAACACACAAATGTCCAGCACTTGAAGTTTCTGACGAGAAGAAAGAAGATGAAATATTCAAGGGCTTTATTTTTTACTTTTAAAACAAAGTATAGGATAGTGAAATGTATAAGGGTCTTAACGCAGAACGGTGAACTGTGATTGTCCCTATAGAAACAAAGTATTCCTGATAACTAGAATATAAAGAAAATCAACACAGATAGAAACTTACCGTTCCACCCTTGGCACCGGATATAGTCATAAGGGATATGCAATTCTTTCCAGATGGTTTCCATAAACCTTCAGATAGCAATTCACGGTTCACCTTTTGACTAAATTCATTAAGTCCACTAAGCATTTTCCGATCCAAACTCATTAAGGCTGACTCTCCATTTCTACGTACAAACTCTTCAACTTTGGTCTGCAATTCTTTTGGATCTGAAAGGTATAAAACACGTAAGAAAAATTGTAATATAACGGACAACAAAATTCACACACAGAACTGGCAGAGAAATTTCTAAATCTCTTTTACACCTCCTCAGTCAGCCATCTATTATTTCATAAAATCATTTACAGGTAATAGATATAAAAAAATGATACAAATAATCCAATCAATAACAATGACATACCTACTATCGTATCATCCTTGATACCTACAAAATCACGATGAATTTTTTCACCGCTGTTTGTGGCTTCTTCAAGCTGCCTTTTCCTTCTAATGTCTTTATCTTCCTTTATTAAAAGATCATCTAACCCACAGGTAAAACCGTGCATCTGAATATATTGATAGCAGTCAATGAAAAAATGTACACCAACAAACACTCATTTCTAAATGAGATTGAAAAATGAGTACCAAACCTGCAAAAATCCAGTAAATAACCGGCTCATTGTGGAAAGCAAAACTCCAGCTGTGTTAGAACCATAGAGCACCTGCACCTTATGAACTAGACCATATTCAGCAAATTGTGCCTTGTCTATCACCCCATGTACCAAATCATTGTTATGGATAAACAACATGTCTTCTCCATGTCCATTCATCTTGTCATTCCCTTTCTCTTCACCATCACCACTCTTCTTATGGCTTAGTTTACTAGTTTTACTTTTGAAAAACATAGGAGGAATCTTGCATTCTTTTTCCACTGTGAAGGGTTGGCGATCCCGAGTGATATGATTCATCATAGCAGTGATGACCTGAAATATAAGAACATAAAAATTGATGAGGAAGACAGGCATCCATGATAAATCCCCAATGTTCAAAACCAGTGTTCATTTGAAGAATTTTAAACATAGTTTGCTATCCATTTGGTATAGTAATGGGTTACTAGCTCGAGATACATGAGTCACCTTAGCAGTAATGACCTAAAGAATAGAACAGAAAAATTGCTAAGGAAACACTGCCATCCACAATGAAACCCAATATTAAAAAAAATGCAACAAGCTGATCAGTTTGTCTACACCCAGCACCTGGAGAATTTCAAACATAATTCGTTGTCTATTTGGTACACAGACCTGTTTTCCTGTCCAAAGAGGCTCTGGTTTCCATACGGCGGGTAGTGGTGGCTCTATTTCATCTTCAGAATCCAGAACAGAAACTTTTTTACCAGGCTTTTTGGAAAAAGAACCCAGTCCGGCAGTAGAAATGCCTGAAGTATAAAGAAGCTGATTGAATTCATCGCGAGTTAAAAAGGTATCCTTCTTTGTAAGAAGCGCAGCACTAACAATATGATCCTGAAAACAAAATATAAAAACAAGAGATGATAAACAAATCCACATATTTGTGTAATAAAATCATGGAAAACAAGACACTAAACAATGGATTAATGTGTAAGATGTCAAACCTGAATTAAGGCACGAACTGGATCACCATTTGTAGGTTTAACATATTGATTATTTGCATTAACAATGTTGTAAGCTTCTGCACGAGAAATTTCATCTTGAGGAAAATGAACATTCATTTCATCACCGTCAAAATCAGCATTGTAAGTACTGAAATCAGAAGAAACATTAGGGTCAATTATGGTGATGCACCCATAAGACTAGCCACAGATACAAATAGACACACTACCTGCAATTTGCATAGTGCATGCGAAGTGTTCTTTCTCCCTTCAAAACGCGCACCACGTGAGCCATTATACTTGGCTTGTGAAGAGTAGGCTGCCAAGAGACTTTAATTAGATAAATAAACAAAGAATCAAACAACCACATTCTTAATTACATGGTATCAGTTACACAAAAGTACATAATAATTCATGAATGTACATAGCAAGTTATTTGGCTGATAAGGGTCAAACTGCCTAACACAAATATGAAACCAAGATAGCCTCCTCAGTTCAGTTGAACTCTTAGTACTGATATAATTAGGTACACTCTTAGTCTTGAATAGGGTTTAATTTTCAACGATACAGAATGCAATTACATGTTCTTACCATTCCCATTAAATCTTAAAAGGATATTTTCTTCTTTTCATCAAAACAGAAACCAAAATCCTACAAAGAGCAGGCTAACCACTCGGGGAAGCAAGATAGCCAATTTCGTGCAAAACCTGGAGTCTAAATATTGACAGCCACAAAAAATAAATAAAACTGCAGTACCTGCCGATTGACGAGAACGATATCACCATCTTTCAAGTGGCGATATACAACTTTGCCTTCATATAAAGGATCACTAGCCTTTCCAGATTGTGTCACAGCCCCTCTTGAGGAAGGTAACCTCCTTGAAATTGCAATACGAGATTTCCTATCTGATGGCAGCATCTTAGTAGATATCTTATCAACGTACCGAGCAGCTCCAGGATGGACATCAGGGCCATTGACTATGGCCTCCCTCAACTTATCAACATTCCAAGGAGTAACTCTCTACAAGTAAACAAACAACAACAAACAAAGAAGAAACATATATCAAAAGCTTAAACCTTAGTAATATAAGACAAACAAAGCAAAAAAATCCATGTTGCAGAGAAGAAAAAAAAGCAGTAAGTCATATGATTGAAGATGTTTAGTGAAATTTCAAACTTTAACATTCTTCCATTAACCACAAAGTATAACAGATAAATAGTAACTAGTAACTACTTCGTTCACAAAGAAGTAGGATAAATCGGTAACCAATTCAAAAGTTCTAGCAGACAAAAACTCACTCAGTCATTTGTAAGCACCATCATGGCCAGCAATAAACTCTACTTGGCTTTGCAAAACAGTGTACATAGTAGGGTAACTAGAACAATTTGAACATCAATAAACCCAACAACCATAAGCGGCCAGAACATATGCAACCAATCACAGAAAACATACAATAAATAGTGTATAAATATGTAATGATATAAACAAGCAGTTCTGATTAACTTTACATGTGATATGTTTACAGCAATTTCTGGCACATGAACCGAGTTGAGAACACTGAAGGATGTGTTTGATATATAAAATCAATATAAGGGGTCAATAGCACGTTTCAATTTGTAAGTTTAGGTTAAAAAATAAACATTCCACATGTGTATAGTAGATAAGTAAGAGTGCACAATCATGTACTATATTGTAGATTCTTACTTCAGGATAAGTCAATCTTGTCGCAAAATATGGAGGAATTCCAATCTCATTAACTGCTAGATTATTATCAGGGGATATGACTGATCGACATGCATGATTAACCCTCTTTCCCATCATCTTCTGCCGAAATAGACCTTCTTTTTTCTCCAGCAGCTGGCATATTCCTGAATCTACTTTTTGAGTACCTGCCATCAATTTCAAGATCTGTGCTTAGCTGTTATGCAAAATAATGAAGGCCAGATTGCTTCATATAGTTTTAACCAAAAACACAATAGCATCAACATCAAAACACGGTAAGGAGAATGGATCATGAAAATCCGCAACTCTTGAAAAGTACAATGACATAGCACACATTGACGGACACAAATATAAATACATATATTTGTAATATTCACTCATATAAGGACGATGGCCTTAACATAGTCAGGAACATACAATTACATATAGTAGGCACACTTAGAGTCCAGAAACATGGAAGGAAACATACAGGCACAATTTTACCCTTGCATATATCAAATGAAAAATGGAAAGAAAAAAAAATGCCACAAAGGAATATCTTAAGGATGCTCTTCCTAATTGAATGTTAACAAATTGATCTGCCCTTCAGAAACAAAAAATAATTCTCTTCATCAAAATCAGAAAACAAGCCCATCTGCTAACATACTGGAGTGGGTAAAAAAAATTGTATATTGTTACAGTACTAAAAATACAGGTGATTTTTTCTCCCTTGAGAATTGCATAAAAAAAGTTGAACCAATAAAGCTCATAAGTTCAAACGGCTAGGAAGAACTAGTGAATGTACAAAAAGAAACTGTCCAATAAGTGACACATAGTTTGCAAGAAATGAGAGAATACTAAACAGCAAGGTAATTTGCCCTTTCAACTCTGTGTCCTTTTCTGAGTCTCTTAATATATCAATTATCCAAATTACGAATACAAGGACATTTAGCATAAATTTGGGCAGAACAATGTTGGGGAAGCTGTAGCACTTTTCCCCAATTTGTCACTAACCTAAAACCTAGTACAGGTCCGATTTTCCACAATTTACCACCTGCAAAATGGCCAAAGGAAGGAATGTGAAGATATATTATTTTACATTTGAACTCACCTGTGGCAGTTTTGCTATTAAAATACACATTTATAGATAATTGAAGATCCCTCCATCTGCTAACAAATGCCGACTGCCCAAATTTCTCATTATCAGCAGCTTCTTTTAAAGAGATATTGCATTGAAGGACCTTATTCAATAACACAGTGTGAGGATGCTCCATTACCTACAGGAAACATAGTAGAAAATTAAAATTTTATTGTTATGCTGCAGAGCATTCAAAATGGATGGCCCAGCATATAAATACTAAGGATATATAAAAATAAACTGTTGCTGCCTGACAATTAATAGTTCAGCAAATCCTAAAAACAGATGCAACACCAAGATCTTAGTTAAGAACTATCCGTACATATGGAACCTCTCAATTTGCTAGTCAAGAATTTACTAATATAAGAACACTAATTTACTCTTCCTAAGAAATATTTGACAAAACATGGCCAACACATGACACGATCTACTTCTGACTATGGGACATGCAAAGGGGCCTCAATGGAAGGAAAACATGGATCCCTCACATCCCATAAATACACAATGGACTGCACTATCCGAAGATATTAAACTATAAAGTAGAATACAGGACTTCTAGCATATCACATCAGGAAACACATTCAAAGAAGAAGAATTTTATCTCATCCCAGTTAGTTTCCCACCAGCAACACCGACACTTTGATGTCCACAAAATGTATAATCGTACAAGAGTGACTATTTATCCGAAGGAGAAGGTGCATGAAATAAAGTAATCACCAGATTGACCAAAGAAGAAACATCCCAGTCATAAACATTGTTTCAAAACAAAATTTCTGACGGAATGTTAAGATTAAGTGATATAAATAGAGAAATAGCTGCAATGTGAAGTTCCCATTTGTTAGTGGTCCTGTCACCACTTGATATGCATCTTACTGCCTCCACCTTGCTTGAGCTTTTAGACAGGTTGGGCTTTAACATGGTAGCAAAGCTATACATATGAAGGCAAGAGCCACACCCAACTAAGAGGGTTGAGCTTTTAGTTGTGGATCCCGAACCAATATATGTGGCTAGATTTTAACATTAACACTATTCAATCTAAGAGTAAAACGCTTATCTCACGAAATTCATTTCAAGAGCAGTTACTGAACCACTTGTCAAATTATAGATCACTTAACCCATTACTTTGTCAAGTATTCATATAAACAAATAAAAGTTGCTGATTTTTTTCTCTAGACTATAACAGAACTAAATTCTTCCAAGTACTTACAGAATCACCTCCCTTGGCTGGGGGGCGAAATTTGATAGGTGTAACAAGAATGGTCTTCAAGAAGAACATAGAATAACCTGCTTCTTTTCCCATTGAACTGTTACCATGCTGCTGAATGTTGCTGATTAATGAGCAGAGTAGAGGCTCATTTTCCCATAAACTCTTAATAATATTTTCAACCTGTTATTGATGGAAACTCCAAAATCACATTTGCAACTAAGATACAAACAGTTATGATATGTTTATCAACAACTACAGCAATTAAACAAAGGAAAAAATAATTGTCATCAAACTAGGTATAATCATACTTCCGGTGGTAGTAGAGGTCCTGAGAGAGAACTTGTGTGCTTCGAGAACTTGGCAGATGTTTTCCCCCGATCTTGCCCGCGTTTTTTTCTTGGAGTATCTTGACTTTCATTAGCACTTTCTACCTCAGATGAAGCTAGGCCCCCATCGCTATCATCTTCCAACACATACTTGTTAATAACATTTGCTCTCACGTCGGAACCTTGCATAAACTACAGCCATAATTTCATTGGAAAAAATGCATAGATGATTAAAACTCCTGAGATTGGAAAACAAGGGAACATACTACTCACAAAATGCCACGCACTTCAAGTGAAAATTCATTACAATGAAGGCATAAAAATGGGAAAAAAAACATAAATGTGCAGGGAAAACCCAACTCCCCAAAACAACCCAGCAGATCAGAAGTCAAGACAGAAACGTCATACAAGCAAATGAATATAGTTTGATGGCATAGACAATTGAAAAGAAGTCACAATAAATAATACTATTGTACTCTGCAGCAAATGTTGGTATTAAGAACAAAAGAAAGGGAAGTGATCTCTGATGGCAGGTTATCAAGCCAAATATGATCCTTCCGTGAATCACTCTTCAAAGACAATGACCAACGTTATTCGTGCAGCAAATATGTAATAATAATAATAATAATAATAAATGACCATCCTGGCCCTTTCTAAAATAGTTCTATCTCAAGTTGAGATGATGCTATGATTGAAATTGATCAAAAATGCCCAAGTAATTTCAAGTTATGCAAATCATAGCTAGTAGATTTCTAACAAAGCACTTATATTCTTCACAATCAAATCCAAAGTTCTTTCTGTGAAAGAATGCAACTAAGTCATCTACCACATCTTTGGCTTCTGAAACTATATACCCAAAAAAATATATGAGTTTCAAAAGCATACAGCAAGAAGTCCAACCATTTGCACAAATAGTACAGAGCATACAATATGATCCTGTCATAACGTACAGAGACAAAAGAAAAACACATCTCAATAGTTTCTAGAAACAAAGATGTGAAGACATACCATGCTGAGCCATCCAAATGTAGGCTTAGTTATCTTAGGATTTTTGCCCTTGCATTTGTAACACTTCTTAGATTTTTGCTTCAGAAAATTTCTCAGGATAGACATTGCTTCAGTCTCTTGAAGAGATGTCCATTCTTGCTGCTTTGAGTAATTGGTCTGGTCCTCTATTGAACCATACTGGACTTTTGGGCATGATACATGGCTGCCATCACTGTCCTCTGGATTTGATGCATTACCAGAAGAGATTAATTCTGCATCTAAATTTTTTGCTCCAGCAACATCACCTTTCGCAATGAGTGTCAATTGAGAAACACATGTCTCGACCTTCAATTTTCAGGGAAAGTATATAATCAAAGACAAGAAAACACCCACCAACAAAAATAAATAAATGATTCTCTAAAAAGTAAGAACTGGAACAATTAACAAAATAGTAACAGTCAGGGAGGCCCGCAATAACATATTAAAATTTCTAACAAAACCCAATTACCTTGGTTCTTGTAGCTCTAAAATGATGGCAAAGGAAGCATGTTGCTTGAAGAAGAATATAAAGCTCGTCAAATAACATTGGATTGTAGACTAGTGAACAAAGGTCAATGCGACCAAAGTGACCTGGGCAATGAAAAGAACGTTGCCCACAAGATTTGCAGCTGGGCATAGATGAATAGCAATGTCACATGCAATTAGCACAACTTCACTTAAACAATGGTGTAGGCAATAAATAACTTTTGTAGCAGATTCTCACATAGTACACAAAATGGAATGATGTACACAGAATTGAATAATGTGTGGGCAATAAATAACTTACGGCGTTTGCTCGTCTAATGGACCTAATGATGGATCATATAATCCGCCCTGCACTGGTCTGCCCACACTGTCAAGCATGTTGGTATTTGTAACCTTAATGGGACCATACTTCTTTGCATCTTCAGTTGATAAAAACCCAAACTTTACAGATTCAATACATTCAGTGGCGCCCTGTGACAGAGCTCATAGTCAGTACTAAAGGACTAGACTGGCAAAACAAAACTAAATTCAGAACCGCACTGGCACTGGCATGCTGCAAAGCTGATCTCAAAATGGTAATCAGAGTAAAATTACAAATTCATCTCTTTTCTAGCTTATTGGAACCAATACAAGCTAAAAACTTAACACACTGAAACATAACATCCTGGAAATATGAATGGAAAGAAGGGGGGACCTCGAATGGGTTGGCCATGGCGGCGCGGGAGAGCTGAAACTGGCGGAGCTGGGGCTAGGGCGACGGTCAGTAGTGGTGCAGAGAGGGAAGAAGAGAGACAGCAGCTTCGTATCGCTGAGGGTTTTAAGGGTTTTAATGTAAGAATATTGTCTCTGAAATCGGGCGGAAGAGAGTGGGAGGTTGTACTTGTACATAAACGGGTTGGGACCATGGGCCTAAC
>JAYMTO010000938.1:0-10245 GCA_036898065.1 California macrophylla | reverse complement strand
TTTCTCGGCATGACCTACAGCATTGTAGCAAGCGGGCAGATGAAGACCTACCCAGCGTGATGACTTGCGCTAACTATCTAAAGCTTCCGCCATACTCTTCAAAGGTAATAATAATTATTCAGTCTCTAGTTGAATACGTTGTAAAGACTGTTTTGTGGGGAGACATTGAATGTTATTTTTGCAGGAGAGGATGAAAGAGAAGCTCTTATATGCCATAACAGAAGGACAAGGATCATTTCACCTATCATAGCCAGTTTCCTACTTATAGGAGAAGAAGGTACATAAAATGTTTTGATTTTGCCACAGCATAGAGAAAAGAAGAGGTGGAAGTGAGGAGCTAGTAATATAGTATGTTGTGTTGATTCCACTGCAAAACTCATGCATTCACTGATGAATGAGTATAAGTATAGGGTTTTTCTTTCTTCTAATCTATGGTGGTTTTTAGATTGTCAGAGATGGGAGATGGTATTTATGGTGTTTCTTGTATATAAAGCTTATGTACAGGTTGTTGGATTGGATCTTTATTTCAAATAGATGAATAATGACATTTCTCTTTAGTTGTTGCATCTCTCTCAAGTGGTGGTAGGATTAATTTGGAGTTTTCGAGAGTTATTATACCGAATGAATGCCCCGTTCTATTGCTAATATAAGGCCTCAATGGGCTGAATTCTATGATATTAGGCTATGGGCTTGTTTGAAAAAGGACTGGGCCTTTTGTATAGTACTGGGTTTTCTATAACTCAGCCAGTGAAGTGACCTTAAACTTAAGACCATTATCTTCTTCCTTCCTTTCTCTTGAGTTGAGAGATTCCAGATGGAACAGCAATGAACTCATCGCAGCCATTTTCAATGCCGTGCTCAATGCTTGCTCCAATTTGGGAGACACCAAGGAGTTCCTCAAACTGTTCGATAAAATGACTGAGTACAATGTTGAGCCTGATGTTTTGACCTACAATGTCATGATCAAGCTCTGCGCTAGAGTTGATCGAAAAGATCTGCTCGTGTTCGTGCTCGAGAGGATCCTCGAGAAGGGTATTCCATTATGCATCACCACTCTCCACTCTCTTGTTGCTGGTTATGTTGGTTTTGGTGATCTTGAAATTGCAGAGACGATGATTCAGGCAATGAGGGAAGGTAGGAGGGACATTTGCCGGATTCTGAGGGAGAATTCAAATCCAGCTTCGGAGGATTCAAATCAAAATGAAGCTCAAGTGTTCGAGAAATTGCTTCCCAGTTCCGTCAATGCAAGTGCCCACGAGCCCCCATTGCTGCCCAAACCATATGCACCTGATTCCAGAATTTACACGACCCTCATGAAAGGTTATATGAAGGAAGGTAGAGTCAACGACACAGTTCGAGGCAATGAGGCATCAGAACGACACTGCTAGTCAACCTGACCATGTCTCATACACTACTGTTGTCTCTGCACTTGTGAAGGCCGGATCAATGGACCGAGCTCGCCAAGTTCTTGCTGAGATGACAAGAATTGGCGTGCCCGCAAATCGGGTTACCTATAACATTCTCTTGAAGGGTTATTGCCAGCAGCTGCAGATAGAGGAGGCGAAAGAGCTGTTCAGGGAAATGACTGATGTTGCAGGAATCATACCTGATGTTGTTTCGTACAACATTCTGATTGATGGGTGCATTTTGGTCGATGACAGCGCTGGAGCTCTTTCGTTTTTCAATGAGATGCGAACGAGAGGGATTGTTCCCACGAAGGTGAGTTACACGACTTTGATGAAAGCTTTTGCATTATCAGCTCAACCGAAGCTGGCTAATAGGGTTTTCGATGAAATGGTGAACGACCCGCGAGGGAAAGTGGATATTGTTGCTTGGAATATGTTGGTCGAAGCGTATTGCAGGCTGGGATTGGTGGAAGAAGCAAAACGGATAATTGAGAAAATGAAAGAGAGCGGGTTTTACCCCAATGCTTCTACTTATGGAAGTCTTGCAAATGCGATTGGATTGGCAAGAAAACCGGGCGAGGCACTACTGTTGTGGACAGAAATAAAGGAACGAATGGAAAAGAAGGAGACCTCGAGTTCTGCTGCTCCACCATTGAAGCCCGACGAAGGGCTCTTGGATGCACTGGCTGATATCTGTGTGAGAGCTGCTTTCTTCAAGAAGGCTTTAGAGATTGTGGTTTGTATGGAAGAAAATGGCATTCCTCCAAACAAGACAAAGTATACGAGAATCTATATAGAGATGCACTCAAGGATGTTCACTAGCAAGCACGCCTCACGAGCGAGGCAGGAAAGGAGGAAAGAGAGGAAGAAAGCAGCCGAGGCTTTCAAGTTTTGGTTGGGTTTACCCAATTCTTATTACGGGAGCGAATGGAGGTTAGGACCACTTATTGACGATGAATCCAATGAATTGTAAGTCACTCAAACTTTTTGCTGATTGCTCTATATACTAAAAAACAGGAAGAAGATGATCCCAACACATTGTGTTACGTGTCTCTATAGATTTAGAACATGTTCATGGTTTTGTTGTTGCACATGATTTGTTCACATGTAAAGAATCAAAATCTGTTACCCGTGTTTGTGGTGGGAGACATTCTATAATTACAATGATACCACATGTTTGTGTAAATCCGTTATCGACATCTATACTAACATAATGTGGCTGATGATATTAGCTCCTTTACCTTGCTGATTGACTCCTAGAATAAGATGATGATAGAACCTGCATTTCAGAAACATTGTCGATTAGAAGATGCATATTTTTAGCCATTGATTATCGATGCCAATGCCGAAATTGTAATGTGACTACTATAGACTTATAGTAGTTATTGTTGATTCTGATAAACAAAAGTACCTGAAATGTGTCAATGTCGGGAACTCTTAGTAATATTCTATCTGCCAAGCTATCTATTTCCTGAAGTACAATAGTGATTGCATATGAGTACACGTTAGTTTTGGGAGGGGATAATTGTGGCTAGAAATGACAGTAAGAAAGCAAGGATACATACAGAAATGGAAAAACAGTCTTTCTGCAGCATCTCAGATTGCTTATTTAGAGCACTCAGGAATCTTTTTGCTTCCTTCTGTTGGCTCATCCCTCCGCTCCGACCAAAATCCACAACACCATGCTCGTCAACATACTTGTCATATAGGGATTCTTTCATTATTTCAACCACATCCTGCAGAGTAGACGAACAAACCATGACAAAAACCTTTGTAGTTCATGCTCAAATATATGACACTTGTTAACAATCTATCCCTAATTAATACGGTGTTCAGTAATATAGTTGCTACGTTCAATAGTTACCAAGGCATCTTGGGTTGTTATTTCTTCTCGTAAGTCCACACGAGCTCGTGCTTCTGCAAGCCTCACTAGACTCTCTAGTTGCCTTGCCGTTATTGGCGTACCATCAGCTGATGTATTGTGGTCTCTCAGTTTTAAGTAAAACTTCTGTAAAATCTCCGCAGCTGCTTTTGACATCCTGATTCAAACAAGGGAGCACACAATGATAGAAAGGGACTATAAACATGTGTTGCATAATTTTACTTTTCATGGTTCAGATTAGAATATCATATCTTGTCACCGTATCATATTACCTGGGGAACACATAAGTTCTTGCATAGGCAATATACTTGCGAAGCAACGAGCCTGGCAACGGGACAAAGTCGTCATCTTTCCTTGGGTCGAGTCTCAACCTTGAAACCAAAGAACCACCTTTTGCACTCATATCCACCAATGCACTACCCTGGGATGCTGCATTTTGTATAATAAAAGAAAATAGTTTTAAACTGGGAAAAGTAGAAAATGGAAATGTTAGTCAGGAAAAGTACAGATGCATTACCAACACGAGGTCTTTTTACCGCTGGTGAACGTTCCCCGCTTCCAGAATGAAGCTGCAAAATGGAACCATTTGCATCATTAAGTATGCGTTCTTCCAAGAACAGCATTCTTATCTATGCTCATACAGACATTGACAAGTTCTCAATATATGAGAAAATAGCTCTTTAATTTTTTAACCTTTCCCCCTCTCAAACTTACTAAGACTCCATCACTATTACTCTATTTCCAGACAAGTTGGTCAGATGCTATTTGTGTCAATAGTATATAGTTTCTGCACTATTGTACTGACAACTTAACTGGTTTTATTATCATTAAGTGCACGAAATTGTGAAAATTTTAAAACCTAGAGGTAAAGATGAAATCATAAATGGCAAGTCATGGTCATCGAACTTCAATAAGAGATGAATGGCACATTATTAAATTTGAAGGATGTACAAATATTAAGGAGCAGAAGAGTAACTTACTGACATAATGTGCTCTGATAAGCGCTTGTCTAGAAGTTCATCTGGTTTATCAAGTAATATGAAAACCAAATCAAACCGCGAGAGGAGAGGAGCACTCATTTTCAAATTTTCATTCACTGTTTTTGCACGGCTGCAGTGTGGATTTTAGTTATAACTATCAACCACAAATATAAGCATAGTTTTCCCATAATAATGATTAAATTTTAAATAACTGCATGAATTCAAATAAATAGAAGACCCATAAAAATTAATGCAGTGATTCATCTATGAAAAAATGCCAATTGATATAGAAGTGTCACATTAGGATGTTAGATAACATTTGTATAAATAAAAGACATGATAACACAACTAGAAAAGGTTAAGATTGACATAATGAACAGTATTTGGCCATGAGGGGGAATGTTTAACTACTATGAACAAAACATTACAGGTAAAATGATTTAATACTGATCCCTCATCGTTGGAGAGGAAGTCACTGGTCAATGCATACAAATTGATAAAAAGGTAAAGAAAAATTCATGAATTGTAATTTAGAAGAGATTACTTGTAATGACCGCCAACAGGATTTGCTGCAGCTAAGACAGATGTTTTTGCAGATAAACTTGCCAACAGTCCAGCCTTTGCAACAGAGACGGACTGTTGTTCCATGGCTTCGAGTAGAGACTGAAATTAAGTAATTAGTAAGATGTAGTCTGGATACATGGAGGTCATATGAATATATAGATTACATATAAACAATTCAATCTAAACAAACCTGATGTTCTGCTGACATTTTATCAAACTCATCAATACAGCATAATCCACCATCTGCAAGTACCATGGCACCTACACCGAAATTGTTTGTAAAAAATGCATATATAATGGATCAATCCATTTGTGAGAAAAAATATGGCAAATTCAAGCATCATATAGACCATATTTTATCATTTCTTTGTGTACCAAAAGTTTATTAGGTTGAGCACTTGAGGCTTAAGCTAGTTTGTATGTTTTTTGAAAAATGATAAAGTCCAAAACATTTTGACTTGCAAAGTAAAATTCTATTTGTAGATTAATTTCTTCCAATTGTAGCTTATTGATGATCAGCAAAGTAACAACCATGTTATAAGATGAATAAAAAAAATGAGAATTTCATCTATACGAGGTTAGAGAGCAAGATATCAGGGCTTTTGATGCGTTTTAAAAGGTGAACACATCAGCCATCTTAACTGCAAAATGTGCTTTCTGAAGAGTACAACACAGTAAATGTAAACAGACAATACAATATTATGCTGTTTATATACCAGAGTTTTTATTATTTTTTAGGTTCTCTTGATAACTTACATTCCCAATTAGTGACAATACATTTTAGTAAACTTTCATTGTAAAGATGGTAAATGTTACAGTAAGAGATAGTCATCAAAGTTTGATTAGATTGGAAGAGAAAGAAATACTTACCTGCCTCAAAAGCATAGCCACTTGTCATAGGATCCTTTACAACAGCCACTGTGAGGCCAGCGTTGGTAGTAGCATTTCCACAGACATAAATGCCTCGCGGAGAAATGGCAGCTGCTGCTTGCAGCAGTTGACTCTTGCCTAGTCCAGGATCACCTAGTGAAGTGACAGTTAGGTCAAATCAATATCTTCTACACAGTTTGAACATTGCAATCCTAGTTATCAAAATGAAACATTCTTATGTAAAAGGTAAGGCAGCAGTAACTCAATTTTAGTAAAAGCAGGAGTTTTAAGCATACCGACAACTATTACATGGATGTCTCCTCTGACGGGAACCTTACTACTATTTGTTGAATGCTTTCTAACACCTCCAAACAGTGATAATGTTATTCCCGCTGTTAAGACAATAGGAAATCAGCATAACTGAAGTAATATATTATTGAGTACACTTTTTTGTATAAGCGATACCATCACCAGCAAGAATTGAACCCAAGACTTTTGGTCCTGGAAACCAAGAATTTACCACTTGGACAAGTAGGCTTTGGTTGCTGAGTATACATTTAGGCATGTGTTACATTACATGCCATGCATGTTGGTACAATCAGTACGTGAGCACCAAAATCAGTTAAATGAACAAGTACTGATAATCGCGATTGTGGAACAAAACACAGCATCCTAAATAGATGTAAGTACCCTTATACTAATGAAAAGTTCAGATAATTATGTACTAAGATAATAACATGACAAAAAAAATACCGGTCATATATTGTTCCTACACCAGAATCATCATGAGAATAATGACACAAAATCGAAGAGATGATGGTTAAAACTTTCAAATAATTTACCTTTAACAAGCTCATGCCCATAGATTGATGGGCATATGGACTGAAGTATTTGTCTGAAGACATCTGAACCATGTTCCTCAGAGAACTTCACAATAAATTCCAAATCTCTTGGAGAAAATTTGGATAAATCAACCAGTTCTGTAGCTCTAGCATTGAAACCAGAATCTTGCAAATCCTCAGGAGAAGACTGGGATTTAGAATTTTTTATTGAAACTGCTTCTAGGTACAGATAATAGAACCCTTGATTTTGTCCTTTCGACTTTCCTGAAACAATTAAATTAAAACTTTACTTTAGACCATTTTGTAAAGTTGTTTGTGATCTGAAACAATATATGCAATATTATTCATTATAAGGAAAATCTCTGACAAACAATTACAACAATACTACAATGTTCAACATTTCAAAAATATTAAGTGATATACATGCTCCAATTAGTTCACAAAATGCATGAGATGGTAATAAAATAGAGATGAAAGAAGACCCACGGTGAATGAAGAAAACAAATTCATGTATAAATGAAGAAGTGAACACTTCTACCAATGTCAAAAAAGACTACCTCCACTGATATCCATGTACTTGTTAATTACTCTTATGATTCCAGTAACAGTCACCACATCACTAGGGATGCATGCATCAACTAGATCTTCAGCAAGTTCACATTCGACTGTTCTAGTACCCTACCTTCTTCATGATCTTCGGGTTTCAGTAACTCCTGTAGCCTGAAAATTAAGGAAAAAGAAATTACTTCTAATTTGGATTCATTTTCCTCTGTATTAGTTTTTAGTACAAGGGGAGACAAGTTAAATAATTGGGCTTGCAGCGCATACCTTATTTTCTGAAAATCTATTAGCTGAGCAGTAGATCGAATTGGACTAAATGTTCTGCTCTTGCACCCATGTAAAGTGCATTTTTGAGGTGGTGAATATTTTCCATCAGGAAAGATACGCATAATTTCAGTTTTACACTTCGTGCATTCGAAACTCATTTGGAGGACTAAGGGCCTGACAGTGCTAATTTTTACTACAGTACCACGCACGGACACAAGTTTGTCTGTCATGTCAACACATCCAACATTACCATTCCATGGCTTTCATAAGCATAATCATTACACTCATTCCCTTCCTTTTTTGTGAAGTTTGAATACACAAATATAAAAGTTAACCTTACCAATGTAAGCTGCTTTTAAATTCTTCAAAGCAATCAGAGATTCGGGGTAGTTATGTAAACGGATATTTATCTTCAAACCATCCTCCAAATTTTTGCTCGCCCATTTGTTCAACAGGATCTGCTTCAACAGAAAAGAAAATAATAGCCTAGGCCACAAAGAGAAGTAGCAAAATCGAACAAAATCTGCATACCATGTGAACTGCAGCACTCATGCACATAAGAGCTTGTTTAGGCTTTTTCCCTTGCTCCAAGACTGCATAGAATTCCTTCACATGGCATACTTTCCGGAAATGTTGAAAGTCAAGTGGCAAAAAGAAAACACCATTGTCATCCTTTACCTGTTTATGCACTTTAAACATCAATTATCATACTTAGGCCCTAAACCAAAATTGAATGGCTAGTTTCCAATTCTTCATAACTCCATTGGTGGAGAAGTAGCATTTGCACTAAATCTTCCCTGCCTAATAGATATAAAAGTATTGGGATTTCCAAATTCTAAGGTAACGAGCAAAGCAACATCAGCTGAACTATCCAATTCCAGAAACTAAATAATCAAAAATTCCAAAAACAAATTAAGGAACAGCAAAAATAAAGCAATGAAATGATGACAAATAGTTAGCATACTACGATCGTATTGACAGAAAATTTTCCTGAGACCGAGAAAAGAAATTCATACAAAATGTCGGACTTCATAAGTAGGAGGAGAAGCAAAAAAACTGCGAAACAAGGTCTTGTCCCGGTGGTGTTTCCAGGAAGCGAACGAGTTCCGAAGTGAGCTCGACGAGCTCGGAATCGATGGAGGAACCGGTTTCGCTGTCGCTTTCAGGGACGTAAATTGCCAATATCTTCCGAATCACACCTTCATCTCCTTCACCTGACGAGCTACACCTCATGCCCTCGCTCCATCTCTCTTTGCCAGTTCCGTACATCCCCGATTTTGCTGTGGAACTGCGTTTTGGCGGGAAAATGGAAGAGGAAGAAGACGACGAAGAGGGAGGCTCTCCGGTTCTAGACTAAACTTGGGGATGAAAAACGACGTCGTTGGAACTTTCAGGCAGTGCTTTTCAGTACACGCTTCTTAAGAACTCGAACGTATTTGGACGACTTAAACGGTCGACACGTAGGATCCGTCCATCCCTGTCGTTGATATTTTTAGACAATACCGTTGATCTCCACCACGTGTACATTACAAATTCTTCAGTTTCCACGCAATTTTTGTTTCCCAGAACCAGAAGCTCTGCTCCGTTTACAATATCTTCTTCTCAATCGGGAGGAACCCAGAAACCCTTACTGTTCTGCACATACTGGCGATCAGGTATTTCGTCATATTTGCGCCTTGTGAAGCTGGTATTTCTATATGTTTGCGCATTTTCGTGATAATTGCGTACCGTTGAATTGTTAGGTTTTTGTAATGGTAATATGGAGAGTCATAGTTATTTGTTTCTGTTTCTGTTTAGGGTTTATTCATGTCTGCAACTGAAAATTCTGATCAAAATCGTATCGACCTGAACTCCGATTTTGTTTCGGTTGATGGGGAAAACGAGTCTTGCCTTGGTGATGGTGTTTCCGGTTCAACAATTTGTGTGGGTGTTTTTGAAACCGAAACTGTGGTGGATCATTCGAATGGACTGATGAAGGGTGTTGAAGCAGTGAGTGATGAGTTGGGAAATGATAGATTGGAGGGAGGTGCGGATTGTGTGGATGGGGTGAGCAATCTCGATTTGGAGATGGAGAGTGTAGGTAGAGAGAGGGGTTGATGAGGAAATGGGACATGTTGACACATTGCGGGAAATGGAAGGTGGTGATGTTGTTGGTGGGAAGAATGATAGAGTGGTGGAGAATGTGGCCCGGTTTGTAGAAGAGGAAATGGGGCATGTTGATGCATTGCGGGTAATGAACGGGGAAGGTATGGTTGAGGATGTTGAGGAGCAAGGTGGTGTTGACGTTGTTGGTGGGAAGAGTGATACAATGACAAAAAATGGGGGTGAAGTTGTAGAAAGGAAAGTGATTGGTATGGCAAGTGACGGAGCAGGACGTGGGCATGAGAAGGGTGTTTCTATGCAAGGTGATGATGGTCGGGGTGATAAAATGCATGTTAGTGAGTTATCCGATGAAATCCCCTATATGGGAAAGATGACTGGTGATACAGATGGTGATAAATTTAATGCATTTAAACTATTTGTAGATCTGAATTCATGCATGGATAGAGAAGGAATTTCAAAATCTGGAGATGGGATCTGCAGTGAAAAAACAGAAGTAACAGATATCTCTTTGGGAGATAATGAGTTGTGTCATGGTGTTAATGGGGATGTATCTAGTGGAAATCTGGATAAAACAAGAGGACTGTCAAAGCACAATGGGAAGAAATATAGGAAACTGGCTAGTGCAAGACCTTGTGTTTCTGATCTGGTTTGGGGAAAAGTAAGGAGCCATCCATGGTGGCCAGGGATGATATTTGATCCTTCTGCTGCAACAGAAAAGGCAAAGAAATACTATAAAAAGGATAGCTTTTTGATAGCTTATTTCGGGGATC
>JAYMTO010000937.1:0-10245 GCA_036898065.1 California macrophylla | reverse complement strand
AAATATCTCAACTTATCCTTCAACCAATTGATGTGTCCTTTAGACGGGTTTGCATAAGTCCGGGTGAGAATGTACCACACTTCCTTGGAGATTTTTGCACGAGTCATCAACATGGGAGATTTTTGCACGAGTCACCAACGGTGCCTATGAGTGCGACATATAAGAGTTGATCTTGTCTCGTCCAAACAATGTAAGAAGGGTTTGTGTTTTGTGTGTTTTCGACCGTGAGGGTCTTGGGAGGGGAGGGATGATCAACATTGAGGATTTTGAACAAATCATAACCTATAAGAGTAACTCTAATTTGTCTTCCAGGTTATATAGTCGGTGGAGTTAATTTGATGGCATTAGTAAAATGAACGATGATGAAGGGAGTTGTGCCGCCAACAAAATTGTTAACTATGGTGGTGACGAATTTTGTAGTCATGATGTTTAATATTTGGTTAAGAAATTTTTGTTGTAGGTCATCAGATCATACACTCTAATATTATATAAGGATGATAGAAACTTTTATTGAATTTATGACGAGAAAATACTCTTTAAATTGGCACAACGTGAACACGATTATACAAGTAATTCAAAATTTAAGCTAAGAACATCGTAATATAGGTTAAATCTTAATCACATATCAGACTCAATTTGAATATAAATATTTAAATTAACTTGGATTATTCCTCAACACTTATTAACTATCAACCTTCTACTCATCACCATCATTCTTCTCCTTCTCATTCTCATTCTCATTCTCATTCTCATTCTCATTCTCCGGAGCATGTACTTCTTGAGTGTGTAGCTTTACATCAACTTTAGTTCTGAAGGCATTCAAACAATAGTTACAATAATTCAAGAGTTTTTTTTATGTTTATCTACATTGTGTTTCATGATTCCATTGGGCTTCTCAAATCCTCTTTTACAATATGTGTGTGCATGATTGATGAGTATTTATTTATTATCTGAAAATATTATTGAAAAACTCAAAATCATGTCAAAGAAATGTAACTCCTAAAATGAATGCATATAGATGAGTATTTATTTATTAGCTTAAAATATTATTAAAAACCCTTTCAAAAAAAAATATTATTAAAAAAATCTATATTTTTCAAAGAAGAAACTGAAAAACATAGAAAAAGTAAAAATTACAAAGTTAACATAAAACAACAAAAACAAAAACCGAACTAGAGAAGTGGTATGTTAAAATTGATCCAATAAAATGGAGCTGTAGAAAATCGAGATCGGAGCTCCTGTTTTTCAACTTGTGTAGTAGCAAGTTCATCTCCTTGAAGACGCATAGTAGAAAGATTGAAAACACCCATGTCGTGACAACCAGTGGTGCTATGAGAGTAGGCTTCAACATAATCATCAACAAAATAAATGCAATTAGGCTTACACCATCCGACATCATCATCAACAATCACCGAAATAGAACCATTGTGCCCCAAGAAGAACGACTCGTCACCTAAACTATCCACCCTCTTCATCTTCTTAGTAACTAAATCCATCTTGAACACATGAAAAGATACTCGGCCATATCCAATTTCCTCAAAACCAACCAAAAATCACCTGAAAGGACGGACTCCACCAAGTACTTTTGGCCAAGGTGAGTCTCAAGTGGACTTGCAATCCTCAAAGCCATCGGACTCGAACCCATCTCCAACTTGTAGAACATACCCGTAACCTTGTAAAACATGAGATTGTAGTTACAAAACCCTTGTCGTCCCCGGGTTTACATAAACCCAAGTTACATGAATTGCCATAGATGCGACAAGGAAGCAGTTGGGGTCCGATGGGGTGGTGGACAAGATTGCACTATTAATGAAGCTAGGAATGGGAGAACAAATCTCATCTTCGTCGACCAATTGGGGGTACAAGAAAGTGCTTCTCGGCGGGAGCAATATCTGCTATCCGGAGAGAGGATTGAGAAGGTGCATTGGGTAAGGTAGGGACAGTCCCATGGTTACGAGCCAGCCGTTGGTGGCACTGCAGATCCATCAGTCGTGAAGCTCCGGGAGATGGATGGTGCGAGTTTGTTGAGTGTGGATGTTGAGAAAGGTGCGATGAAGTACATTCATCTTTTGGGTTTGGGAGGATCAACCAAGGGTTGATTTGCGACCCTTGTTGAGGGCAGACTGCCAGGATTTACAGACAGCCTGACAACGAAAGATGTCAGGACCATGATGCTCTAAGCAATCCATGATTAGCTCGGTCATGCCTTCTGGAAGATCCGGCCAACCTTCATCCCTAATAGCAGTAGCGTCCATGGGATCAGATTAGAGAGCACTGACTGGGTTTATAGCTACTTATGTTCTATATAATCCTATTCCTATTCCCAGTTTCTTTCTTTATATAACCTAGATACAATATTTCAAATGCGTCTGCGGCGTGTTTATGATCGATCAGTTAGGACAATTTTTAATTACTTTTGAGACGGAATTAAAAACTAATTCCATCTATTAACGTGACTGTTGTTCTCAATTATATGTAATAAAAGAAGTATTTAGTCTATGGACTAGCCATTTACGGATAGCTTATTTTGGTTGAACGATGATTCAAAAAATTTCAATTCACCCCCAACAATACTTCCCGTTTCATGCCACAAGTACAAACAAATTGGTCGACAAAAACGTGTGGCCAAGACGGACAAAGAACGTAAGGTGGAACAAACTGAGACTGACAATAATATCTATTTGTCCAATTCCAATTTCTCCACGGATAATCATCGAACTAAAACATGGATTGACAATGACTTCAACAACTCAAAATTTTCTTCTTTTCTTCTAAAACAAAAATGCAATCCAAATCACTTTCACATATCCAAATCAAAGGTAATAACAGCAATAACAAACCATAAATTATTAGTTTTAGCCAAATAATGAAACATAAACCTCAATCTTCCATACATTCCTCATGACATGATACATGAGGCTTGAGGTGAGGGATGAGATGAAGCAGAGGAGCATCAGGGACATAACAAAGTCAGGGAAAAGGAAGAAAGAAGACGAAAAACCAAGTGCTTTATAATACAAATACCTCGGAGCAATCTGAACAATTACAGGCGAAAAAAGTACTAGGCTCTCCAATACATCAAACAGCATGCACCAAACAACAAACAAGAGAGGCGTACTATAACAGGACAAAGTTATACAAAATAAACAAGCAGGTGATACACAACCCCAGACAAAGAATTTACAAACTACCTCATATGCCGCGGTGCAATGGTAATGTTTTGACGCAAAATGCAAATAGAGCAAACACGAGTATGCGGATGGATGTGCCCAGCAGATTCGGGTGCAAAAGAGGATGTGCATCCTTGGAATCCGAGAAAAAGAATTCAAACATAGGGCACATGGTTGTTATACGTGAGTGATGCGGGAGCGGCCTATAAGCCTGCACTGCTCTGGGAGCAGTGACGAGACCACTTGCCCATTGAGTGGAAAAAATTCGCCGTCGATTCCACAACCATTGTGGGTATGCTTTCCTGACTTGATCTTCACTGATTTTACCTGCACAATGAATTGACAGGGAAGCCTGGTTAGATAGATAACCCAATAACTTTTCAAGTTTCTGATGTGCAGGTACGACTCATGATCGTGCTTTATTATATTCTTTAGATGATCGCACACATGCATTGTAACTATATCTAAGTTTGTTGTTCCAATTTGTTTCAAATGAGTTGAAAACTAAAGATCATATCCACAATATTGAAGGTCCTCCCAAATGCAATTCTAACTGCATATTCGAGCAGTATCAGAATCAAGAAGGTCAAGCCGCAGTTTTGGGAGTTCAAAACAGTTCACGGTTCAATGTGTAAGAGTAACAACAGATTAAAAGTGTTCATACCTTAACATACTCTACATATGGCAGCGAAATGTGTCGACCTGACTGCATAAGCAAGAAAAATCTCAACAACCTCAGTCGCCCACTCCCATGAACTAAGATCAAATCCAAGCAGTCGTCATCATGCTCAGATTTTGGTGCAACAACTTGGGAACTCTGGACGCTTCTGCATGCATGGTTGCACACTAGGATGCCAAGAAATTGTCCCTTGGTAACAATGGGTTTCTCTTCATACTTGGCCATAACTTCTTCTCTTGTTCCTGTTTCTACATCGTCTGGTGGCCCAGGTAGCTCAATTGGATTTTCCACATCCCAGTTAGGCTCTGTATCCCACTTTGGTTCGGCATCCCAAATAGGACCAGGATCGGACATTGTGGAAGATATATCCTCTTTATCATGCGCTGCGGCATTTCCCCAAGAACTTCTAGAAGGATCATATGTGGTATTCAATCCACTCCATCCTTTATCTGTCCTTGACTTTGACCTGGTTCTTGGCCAGTTTGGAGTAGTGGATAGTGGTAGCTGAGGATGAATAACTTCTGGCTCTGCCGTCACATTGCTCCTCCCAGATGATAATCGTTTTGACTTCGGATCTAGGCCACGCACGTACTCAGATGGTTCAGTGCTAGCATGTGTGCTACTACAAGTTGTATCCAGGTCTCCTACAGACATTCTGCTGGGTGTCATTATGGAGTCAATACTTGATAGACTGGAGGCTCTCGGAATTCCATCCTTTTTTTCTCTTTGTATAACGTCTGTGTACAGATCTGACATGTCAACGACTTCTCTTTCAGCTGAGAATGCCCCCTCTCGATCCTCTTTTGATGCAGGGACATACTCTACTTCATAGCTGTACTTCGGCAAACACAAAAACTTGAGGAAGCCGGCAACAAAGTAACGCATTGGACCAAAACGCTTCTGATATTTCTCAGAAAGTTCCAACACTGCAACAAAGAGGAGACATAAGAATGGCAACACTCTTAAAACTAACCAAGAAGCATTGCTATTCTATGTTTGTGTACACCAATTATACACTCTTCATTACTTCCCATTCTACGGCTTAATCTGAAACTGAGATACAAATGCATAAAGATGAGAAAATTAACGCCAACAATATACACCTTCCAGACAAAGGAAATTTGTATTGGTCCAAAGAAAGTCAGACAATACAGTAAAGATGGCATTTTGAAAAACCGTGAATTGAAAAATACCAAATAGCAGTCAAGTGAGTGCAAAGAATTTCAAGCTGACGTCGAAACAGATCGTTGTATGTCAAAACTAACTCAACTTTCTGAAAGCTCAATCTATTGATAAATATACTATGAATTAATGGACAACCTTATATGTAAATAACTTGCAGTCAGGTTATACAAATATGCAACAGTATACACACTTAACTAGTGTACAGGAAGAATTTGATGATCAAGTGATTTTGATAATCAATACACAAGTGAAGGCAAATTTTGATACGTCAAGATGGGCACATCAAAAGCATGCATTCAAATATTTAAGGACAACAACAATGATATTATCTATTACATTAGGTATAACAGAGAAGAGGTGTCATTTGAGAATTGAAATAATACTTAAACAACCTCTTAACATCAGCCTTTGAATATAAACTAATTCCACTCATAGCAAGAAAATTTTAGCAATCACTGGTTTTGTAAATATTAAATGGACTCCAATGATTGTTTGTAACTAAAAGGACATGAATGGTAAGTATGCTGTAATATCGAGGAAGAATGCAAAATATTAACCCAAAGCATTATGAATTACCATCACTAACAAAACCATAGTATGATACTGTCATTCCAAAGTGAATAACACCGGTTTGAATCCACTCAACAGCAAAAACATCTGTAGCTGTAAGGCCTCCCTGAAACCAGAACAACTTACTGATAAGCAACAAGGAGTACAGTTTCGAGTTTTATGATTGCACTTATATCATAAACATAACTAGCAACATGATATGCAAGTATCCAATTAATATGAATATCTCAACTGAGAGTCAAATATTATATTCCATTTCCAATTATATTGGAAAACTAAAGTTGGGCTTTTGGTAGCCAATATGACAATATAAATATTCATTAGTATGCTTCATTAAGAAAATAATGAACAGAAACATTCACACATTTTAAGGCAGTACTTGCAACTTAGACTGGGCTGCATCAGTCTCCCCTGTTTCTTAAGAGATAGACCATGAAACATAAGAACTTAAAGAGCAAGTACCAAACAAGAACACACACCAAAACCCACAAGCATGCCTGGTGTCTGAAAACCCATGTTTAGATCTTATGTTTGAGAAGAGGTCAGCATATCCAACAATTCTGATGAACCAAACATTTAATGAAGTTGAATAAGAAAACAATAATTTGAGAACAGTGTAAAATGGTACAAGTTGGTATCTGTATCTGTCAACTGAAAAATATGACTTCAGAAATGGAGGCAACTGTGCACAGCTTATGATGATGATGACGATGCTATCATCTTAACCGGAAAAAAGAAGAAGGCAGCCACTTATATGTGAAAGATGGAACTACCAATTGAAGGACAGAGATTGACCAGGAGATAAAAGGGATATTCAGATCTAGAGAAAGGGCCTACAAACTCAACCTCCAATAGCAATGTTCAGTTGATAAAGTTTTTGACAGGAAACATTAAGCATCTATTAATACAAGCCATGTGCTAGCAGAAAGGGTTACCTTCACAATAGCTATTGCAGCAGAAACTGGATCTCGAACTCCCAGTACAGTCCACACTAATGAATTGTCAGAACCAGCAGGTATAATTCCCAATGGTATGGAAATTCCTTCTTTTTGATTGTCTCTGCTAAGTAGACCATTCAGAACCTGATATAGATGACACAAATATATAATTGATACTACTCAGAGAAGTAAATAGCAAATGTGTGTAGAAAAATACATTACATCTAGAACATAGAACCACAAGTATCTCCTGCAAGGGAAATAGACTAACCTCATTAACAATTCCATCACCTCCAACACATATAATGCCTGTAGTAAATACAGAATCATACAAATTATGAGAGCAAGAAAGACAAAGATTAATGAAGAGTATCAAGATATCAAAGAAACAAACTATAATGTGTAGATCCAAATAGTTAAGTGACTGGTTATACCATCAGGACATGTGCTGCTGAAGTCAACACTGGATGCAAGTTTTCTGGCATGCCCGGCAGATGTTGTTTTCACCACCTCCAATTGAAACCCTGCAAGCTGTCACAGTATGCATCTTTAAAGTAAATATCAACAGAAACTCGGAATGAACCCTCTCCTGAATATAACAAGATGAAGATAGAATGGATATCTCAAACAACTAAATAATCACTACAACTGACAGTTGTTGGTCTGGTCATAATAGTTTGAGTTCATCAACAAAAAGTGAAAAACTGAGACAGAACAAGGTTGTTTAGTAGACGCACTTGCTCACTTGAGATATAGAGAGAACATGCTGAAGCTGGTTATAGTAAAGGTAAAGGAAATCAAGGGCTTGAGACAACAAGAGTTCTTCAGTTTGTTGTTCATAGTTTTTACTTTCTTAATCATCTGTTAAAGCAGAATGATGTGGCAAGCTACTATTTACAAACAAAAAAAATATACGTTTCACGTGAGCATGAAGAGGCCGACAATTCTATAAAACCTCTTCTGTTTCACATGCAATTCAATCAGCATACCTACTAGTAAGTCCTCGATTTCCTACATCATATAATGAATCTTACCAAATCTATAAGATCTAACTGCACCAGTTTCCGCCAACTACCTCAGTGTTCAGATTCCCTAGCCTAAAAATGTCCTCAAAACTCAAGCTAAATTAATTCATGTTGATTTGCTAATATTATAGCCTTTGGGTTTTCAATAATTCAGTAGCTCTCTATAATTGTTTAACAGTATTCCCTTGCTAGATTTTACTCCCAATATATATGTTCATTGTTGACTAACTTTTCAAAACTAACTTGTGTTACCTTCTCCGACCTTCACTTATGTGTCTTCATGTCTACTAAATGCATGTACTATGATACAGGTGGCCATATTTCTCCATTATAATATTTTGTATTCCTTCCATCCCAGTTTATTTTTCATTATACAAAAAAAAACAAATGTTACAATTTAACAGCCCAGTTTCCTTTTTGACAAGGGAATTATGCTTGGAATACCCACAATATCTTTGGTTGTAGCTAGTTAAACTACTTGAGTTATTTACATGGATTGCATAGGGAAAGTAAAAAAATATATATATTATCCTTGTAATATAATGAATTCTTCTTAATAATATAGAGGAAATAAGTACATATATATATACACCCATAGGTCAACTCTCCCCCTTACCGAATAGGAAACAATTCCTAATTGATTCTACACATCAACTCCTAATTGATTTCCTATTATACATTCCTATTCTCTACACACTACAGTCCTCAATGATTACAGGGAAAAAAGTAAGGGAAGTTATTTTGAGGGTGGAGTTAAAAAATGCCATATTGACGTTTATTGCATATCATATGGCATTGACATGTAACTTCAATTTTATGAAATTTCAAATTGCATTGACACAGATTTAACATTTTATGCAACAAACTGATCACACACTTACCATTTACATAGAAAATGAAGCTAAAAAAAGAAAATGAAAGTTAACAGGTTTGTAAATTAAGCTAAAAGATATTATTCAAAAGCTAAATAATACGATAACATGAAGACCTGCTCAAAGTTCAAATTTGCATGGTTTAAAAGTACAGCAACGAGCTTTATTAAAAACAGCATACCTTAAATATTGGTTCGACAATGCCATGGAAAACCTTGCTAGAACGACCACGTCCTGACCTTGGATTTAGAATCACCAGCATTTTTGGCGGGTTCTTACACTTGAAAAGTAATTCGGGGGGAGTATCAACTGGAAGTGAAAGTAATTCAGAAGAAGCCTGCTTCTTTGAAGAAACCAATGGGTGCGGCAAACAATTGACAAAGCACTGCTGATCTGCAAAGCCACCAACCCATTGAACTGCCTCTTCCTTAGTAGAAGCCAAGAAGCGAAAGTCTTTGCGGCTTCTCCGGGGTTTAATAAAGCAAGACAGGCCACAAGAACTCTTCTTCAGTGGGTATGAATGAACTGTGAAGTATCTGAGTCCGGCATTATATGAAACCTGTCAAAGTCAAGGCACGGAAATGTTGTAGTAATTGCTGCCAAGTACATGACATAAAACATCTTCATGAGCCTGGGAAGGGGATAAACTTACAGAAACAACATCCTCAAGTGCCAGCATATGAGAACCCCAAATCAAAGCCTTGCTAGTTAGTTTCGCATCAAAGGCATGTTGGTTCATCTTCTCCGGAGAGGTCTGCTGTACATCAGAGGCATTTGGGCTCTTGCTCTTATCCAAAGCCAACTTGCCAGAAATGACCACATATCCCAACAGGCCACTCTTCTCATCTCCGCCTCCTCCTATATCAATCCGATGATCATCTGGCTTGGGTTTGGTTGGATCATCAGAAGAGGAAACAATTGGTCTCGACGAAGCCTTCACCTTGTTGCGTTTTTCTGGGAACACAATTGGGGATGAGTGCTGCCCTCCTGTGGTTATTTGTGAACACAATCCCAGGCGGCGAAGAGACTGCTGAGGCGTGGTCAGTCTCAAGGACCTAGCCTTCTGCATATCCCTTAAATCTACTGGTACTCTCTGTTGTACTCTCAATATTCAATCGTAGTACTGACACTGATATCAACTATATTACAAGGAAACACAACATAACTCGAACACGAACACGAACAGAAGATAAATCACAATCACATCAGCTGAAGAAGAAAAAGAGCAGGTCAGGTGAAAGTGACAATTCAATTTCCAACAGAATTATCATCATCAAAATCATCATTAGATCAGATCAACCACTGTTCAACTCTCAGATTTTCGAATATCTACCGTTTCTGATTATGAACACATATTGAATTCGATTACAATTACCGTTTCTGATTTCGAACTTGAAACGCACCGATCGGAACCAGTTCAAATGTAGAATTCCAAAATTCAACAACAAGTAAAAGTAGGTAAGAAAAAGTAGAGGAGACGACTCACCAGCTGTGTCAGAAGCATCAGATCCTCTTCCTAGCCGTCGCCGGAGCTCCGAAGCTTTGTCCGGTGAGATTGGCGTCGCTGGCAGTTGCAGAAACGAAGACGAAGAAGAAGAAATGGAAGATGGATGAAACCCGATGGAAACCTAAAGCCCCTTCCTCTCCCCTACTTTGCCTTTTTTCCATAAATAAAAAAAAAGTTGAAGAAGAAAACAACCTTCACTATTAACAAAGAGAGAGAGAGAGAGGAGGGGAGGAGGAGCTGGAGGGCACTATCGTCCATTCACTGCTATAAAATACTAGCACTGTCTTATTTTATTTTTA
>JAYMTO010000936.1:0-10246 GCA_036898065.1 California macrophylla | reverse complement strand
GATGCCTGGACGTTTCTACACTGTTGTATAACTCAACTCATGCAAGGAACAGAAATATTTGGTCCTGTGCTAGTCAATAGTGCATAAAGAGTATGTGTGTTACCCTCATCCGAGAGTCTGTAACATCAACATTTTGGTCCAAGTCATCCTGCATGGTTGAAGGGAAAAGAAACATAAAGCTGACAAGTTAACAAAATTAATCCAATATCCATTATTTGTGTTTAACAAAATTGTTTTAAAAAGCAATAATTCAATGAACTATTAAACGGAAACCATACGATAAGTCTAGTATGTAGGTCAAGCTCCTCATTGACAGCTAGTGCAATATGTTTTGTACTTATTACAGTGTCCTCCAACTTCTCAAGGCCCTCATCTTGCTCTGCTTCATAGATAGACCCAAATAAAGATTAGTAATGCAAAAAAAAACATGTGATATACCAAAACATCAAGAATGTTATTCTGAACTCTGAAGAAGTTCTGAAAACTTGCCTTTCATGATTTGTCGTTGAAGACCAACAATGCCATGGTTATCCAGGCCAGTAGTTCTGCTCGTGGCATCAGCTGCCTTTATTTCTGGCCCAAGCAAGCTATCCCTATTAGCAAAGTTTGACATGTTCAATGCGGAAGCCATCTGGTTCACTTTGGATCTCAAATTTGATAGCATGTCTTTGCGACGGTTCATCTCTTTATCTGATCTGTGTAGCGCAATTGGTGTCTTTAATGAACTTCAGATAGTATCAACAACAACAATCATACATCAATTCCGAACCACAAAGCATTGGTTCATGGTTATCAAACTCATCAACAGAACTTTGAGGGAAACTAGGGAACGTGCATATTACACATTTTATCAAAGTTCTTTCAAATGCCAGGAAAATAAATACATAAATAAATGATTGACAAATGCTTACCTCGATTTGTAAGAAAAATATTTACTATGGTTTTTTAATTGGCAGTAAACGTATGAAGTTTCTAGATACAAACATAAAAGCAGGAATTTTGCCTCACAATATTTGTTTATCTATGCACATCTCTTGACGTTTTATTAGATAGTTTTAACTCCCTTCATCCTTACCACTACTAAATATCTAATGACCTCAATCATTATGCCACCAATAACTCGAGAGAATTATCGTAAGCAGTTAGGAAATACTTTGTTAAAGCATGTGTTTGGTGCAATTCAATTAAGATCACTTACATTGGTTGTTTTCCAGGAAGCTTTGTCAAGAGTGACTGTAAGCTATCAAGTCTAGTCCCTAATATTGTAATCTTTCTGCGTATAGCAGACGCATGACGCTGAGCATCTGGTCCTGATGAAGGAAGCGAACTCCGCTCAGAAATCATGCCATTGATATCCTCTGCAAGTTTTGATGCTTCATTATATTCCTTCATCCACGAGTCTGAAGCAGACGCCATCGAACTGGAAAAGGAGCAAATCAACAAATAGGTTACTGTATCATATAATAACATACATACGAAGATTTGAAAAGCTCGGGCATGTCATATACATATGCATCTTAAACCAGTACGATATTGATTGCATGAGTTCGGAAATAAACGTAGTGGTAGATTGGTATGGTTACTTAAGATGTCCAAAGTGATGACTTATTAGAGAAGATGGGATGTCGTGTGGTGATGGTGTATGATGAAAGGAAGAGCTGATGAAAATTCATTGAAATTTGTCGTTCTTGCGGTGGATTTGATAATAAAAACAAGTTATGTGTGACAGTGGTAGAGGCAGCAATACAAGTGCTGAATGGCGACAGCTGAAGTTCCATTTTGAGGGCTTCACCCCAAAGATACCATGTAGAGTTAAGTGCCTCAAATGCAGTTCTCAACCCAATTTCTGATTCATATTAATATTGCATCAGAATAATAAACTTCCACCACCATAGTTTTCATCTGAGCTCCAAGATCTAATTTAATGAAATGCACAGCTAAAGTGATTTGTTTATAGCACCATAGTAGTGGTCTTAGCCTCTTAGGCTTCGACGTCCTTTTCATTATTTGTTAGCCTATAATTATGAGTTTGTGTCCGTCCCTCCATTGTAATTTAAAACATAAATTCAAGCCTATATGTATCCCCTGTTTCTCACAGTTCCTAATCCATCCCCAGCAAGGGAAAATAACAACTGCTATTATAAGATCACCTTAGCCAATCAACCTTGAATAAAAAAAATCTTCCAACCAAATGGAGATTCAGTAACACATGAATTAACCCCCTCTTCAATGAGATGGCAAGTTCCAAAATAATTACAGAGAAGGAGTACAACATAACCAAGTTTAGAAACCACATACTCCAACGTATCTATACATCTATGAAAAAGACACGGAACTATCTATTAAAGATTCTTCATTCTTGTAGCATGCCAAACAAACATTTGTCAATTTCACCGACTGGAAAGTATTGGACTATGTACCTAAAACCTACTATTAATGCCTTATCAATCACAATTCACAAGCAAAGGGAGCAAACATGTATTACCTTGGAGATCATGAAGAAGGCAACCTTGCTCATCTCATATTCAATAGCCACACATTATAAAGTACCCGTTTTGCAACACAGACAAGCAGAAATTCAAGTCCACCAAAGTGTGTGCAGCTAAAGTTCAAATTATATCATACCCAACAACCCGTCAGCAGAGAAAGAGCAAGTTGGCAAATAAGTAAACATAACGTCGTTGTTATTGCACATTCAGCTAAAACTCGAAATCTAACATAATTCTTCAATGAAGCTAAACCCTACTGACTTAATAACGAAATCGAACTCCATCTGTGCATCAAACAACACTTACACCAACAAAAATTGCAAAATTCACGAATCAACTGTCAGATTCAGTGCAAAATCCCAACGCTGAAGCAAAACTGAAACCGACCCACCAAATTAAACACACAAAAAATGCTTATATCCACCAATTTGAAAAAAAAAGGAATCGCAACTACTCGAATATCGATTGTCTGTGACTACAAGATCAAAACTGGAATCGAAGAAGATGCTGAGAGCTGGATCTACCTGTGTACTGCCTTCTGAATGCGAATCCTCAACTGGGTTTAGTGGGTGTTGGTGATGGCGATAAAGACGGCGTCGTATTAGAGCGAAGATCGGTTCAGACGGCGCCACCATCAACCGGCAGTTTTTGTCCGGCTCCGTCGTGCTCTCTCTGTCACAATTATGTAAATAAAGCAAAGCAGAGTAACCCCTAGGAACGACACCGTATTATGGCGCCGCCCGACTTTATTTAATGTAAAATCTCCTTCCCTTGAGGATAGAATTACCATCCTTCCCTTCATATAATATCGAATTAGCTGGTTGGGCGAAAACGAAGATAATCAAACAGTTTTGGGCTTGAGAGCAATAAAGGCTAAAAACGGAGAAGGATATGAATGAAAATAAAGGGAAATGAAGGGTCACCACAGCAAAGACCAAGATAGTTAGCGAAAAGACAGTAGTGGTAGTGGAGAAAAGCTGCGTGTCTCTGTTGGTTCTCTTCTCTAATCTCTACCAGAGAGAGAGAGAGAGAGAAGGAGAAGGTTCTTCTCCGGTGACCGAACAAGGAGGAGGAGGATGTCAGACCTAGACAGGCAAATTGAGCAGCTGAAGAAATGCGAGCCTCTCAAGGAGTCGGAAGTGAAGGCCTTGTGCCTCAAAGCCATGGAGATCCTCGTCGAAGAGAGCAACGTCCAGAGGGTTGATGCCCCAGTTACTGTGAGTATCCAAAATCACTATTCTGTATCTGTTTGTATGTATTCGGTGCGCGCTCGTGATTGGGGTCGGATGTGATTCGGCTGAGAATCAAATGATGATTTTCTGGTTTGTTTCTGGGTTTTGGGTTTGCCTTTTCTAGGGGTTTTCTGGTGAGTGGTTTGGTATAGAGAAGTTGGGTTTTTGTGAATTTTTAACCTAATTTTTTTCTTCTGCTATTTGTGGATATATGGATGAATTTACCAGTTAGTTTTAACCTAACTTCTATTGGAGTGAATGGAAAATTTATTACTTTATGGGGAAATTGAGGGAATTGAATCAGAGATGAAAATATAGGATTGCTGGTTTGGAAAACTAAAGAATGAAGCTGTAATTGCTAGTTCGAATTAGTTGCAAATAGTGGGTATATATCTGCATTTGGGTTTTAATGGCTAGCAACTAAACCAAGTGTTGTAGTTCATAACTCTTGAGTCCTTACCATCTTAAGGTTTGGTCTAATTGTCAGATTAGTTTTAAAGAGGAGATAACTTGGTCAGAGCACTAATTTTGTTTGTTTATTTATGCTAAACAGTTTTGAGTCATAAAACATGCCATTGTAAAGTGGGTTGTGTTGATATTGGTTAGTGGCACAAGTCGAAGACATCCAAAAGTAAATGTTAACAAGTTCAAAGATATTCCGATGTAACATCGGGGGGTGTTATTTGTACTAAACATTGTAACTTGTGCATGATGAATCAAAGAAAAGTATGAAAGATATCATAGGGACCATAGGAAGGCTGTTTGAAGAGAAAATACAGAACAAAATTTGTGTATGGTTACATGTTTCACGGTTTCACCATAGAAAAGTTACATGAC
The DNA here is from genome assembly GCA_036898065.1 of California macrophylla. Taxonomy (NCBI): domain Eukaryota; kingdom Viridiplantae; phylum Streptophyta; class Magnoliopsida; order Geraniales; family Geraniaceae; genus California; species California macrophylla. The sequence goes on along the minus strand of JAYMTO010000936.1, from coordinate 5,688 downwards.
TTGGCAACTAATTTGCCAGAGGGCATTTCAACTTTGCATGGAAAACTCATGCATTTTTGCCCTCGTGGATTGAAACATCTATAACAAGTAATTGGTTTTGCTATTTGTTCCTATTTTGTGAATGGCAGTGTTCAATCTTTCTAGTTCTTCCATTTATTTATTCATAAGTCACCCATTCCCAGAAAAGCATGTTGCGTGCTGCGAGGAATTCTTCTCGTCTCAATCCCTTGTTTTTTTTTTCAAGAAATATGATATAATTACACCTGTATGGAGTGCTCATATGAACAATACTAGGAACGAATTTGAATAGTTTAAGTTGTATATGCTACTTTATGCTGTGAGTTTCCTTTGTGGGAATTTAAAATTTATTTGTCTGATGGCATGCAATCGATTGGATTCAGTTATCATTAGATTAATCTTGGAAGTATAAGTTAGAGATAAGCAAGATGACAAAAACTAGTTTGTTGTAGAGGTCCTTTACTTTCTATGTACAGTTCTCTCAACATTGTTGAATTCAAAATAGGGTGTTAGAGGTAAAGGTATAGACGATAGACCTTCAACTTAATTGAGGTTCAAGTAGAGGTTTGTGTTTGGCTATTAATTTTTTCTGGGTTGTCAGTTGTCACTGGTAGGATAAGGTTTCAAAGTGTGCCAGTGTGATATGAAGTCTCATGTGCTCTTGATCCGATGAGTGGATAAGCTGGATTGGCTTAGTGATTCGTTGGATATGTTAATCGATTCACAAGGCAAGACTGTTGGTGAAGGAACCTATTATGGATTCTTGGTTTATGTATCTAGAGCTTTACACAGTTTCTTCCTGCTTTTAATGTCTTGTATGTGCCCTTTACAATGTCTGCAGGTGGCTGGCTAGACCTATACTATGATGCTTGCTTTGCTTCTAACATTTTATGCTGTTTTATCATTCAAATTCTGATACAAATTGCAATTCAAGTTTAATTATATTATTTGGCTGTATCTATGCACAGATTTGTGGTGATATTCATGGACAATTTTATGACATGAAAGAGCTTTTCAGAGTTGGAGGTGATTGCCCAAAGACTAACTACTTGTTTCTTGGAGATTTTGTTGACAGAGGATTTTACTCTGTTGAGACGTTTCTGCTTCTACTTGCACTGAAGGTATTATTCATGTATCACTTATTCTTGAAAGTTAAGTTTGCTTTATGCCAGATAACATGGTCCTCAAGTTGCTAAGAGTCTTTGTAGTTGCCGGGTATTCTCGACAGAAGGTTTTCTGAATTTGTATATATCAATAAAATCACAGTTTCTGTCATTCTATGTTAATTGTTTTGTGCAAATGTGACTTTAAAAGCTTCGACCTTCTCCAGAAAATACTCAAAGTAGTTCTTGGAACTCTATTTTTGTGTGTGGTTCTTATTGTGATTCTTTCACTTTCAGCAGTTTAGTCATTCATATTTAGTTACACCATCAAGTTCCTGGATGACCCCTTTCTCCCCTCCCATGGTGTTTGCTGGTATTTTATGTAAACTAGTATATTGGTGGGTAGAGAATACTGAATATCTCTTCCCTCCCAGTGTTTGTTGGTATATCATGTAACTACTATATTAGGAGAGAATACTGAGCATTGCTTTCATGATTAGCAAACTTCACTTGGGAATGTTTAATGATGTTTAATGTGTGCACCACATTCAAGGAAACGTTATTTTAAGTTCTTATCATCAATATCCATGCTAAAATACATTTTCCTTGCTGATTGTTTATTTTATTATTTGGACTGATTGGTTTGTGTGTCATTGTATATTTATGAAGCTTGGTGGATTTGTATGCAATTGGTCCTTGCCTTTACATCTGGCCCTTTGACAAATAAATACGCTACCTTGTTAAATTCAAACATACACAAAAATATTTAGTTTTCTGCTGTGTTAGGTACTACAAGACTATCATTAACTAAAAAACTCTCAGCAGACACAAAATTATTGAAAATGTGGCAATATTTAGATGTAGTGATGTTGTTCCCACTAATCACAGACATCTCCCATATATTATTTAGTGTGGAACAATTACATCTATCCTGACTCTTAGATTTGAAGCATGTAGCTCGTACATTTGCAATGATTTTGTTCCTTGTCCTTTTGGCGAACTGAAGCAATGGTTGAGAGTTCTGCTAGTGATGTGCTCAAACTAGTATGAGTTCATCCTCTATTAACTTCTAAGTCTGGGCTCATTAGACTTTAAATTCATTGAATGTACAAAAAAAGAGCTAGAGATTTGTAGGTCTTCGGTTATTTTCTGGTGCTTAGCCATTGACTTATTTTTGGAGATGGACAGTCAGACAGACACTGCCCACCTCATCTTTTGAACAAGAAGTCATTTTATCTTCAAGTAATTCCTGGGATAGTTAGTATTAGGATAATAAACAATTAATTTCGTACTAGATGATAGATAAAAAATACTTATCCTTTCTTTCTGGATTCGGTGTATTCTTACACAAATATCCTATCTTAATTTGAGTGAGAGACTAGCAGTTCCGTGCAGCTAGTAAGGACTGTGGTCTACATTAGTGTTGATGCATGGTCTTTAAGAAAGCTACCTGGGATTGCATAGGGTGAGCAGCCAGATGGCGAGGTTCCTAATCTGCACAAAAAAGGCTGGAAATATTTTCTTAAAAGATTGGATATTCCATATGATTCTAGCATAAAAATGAATCCACTGATAGTTAAGCTCATTCATTTAACAGCTCTTGCTTGAATATCAGAAAATTCATCTTATAAGAGTGAGAACAGAGACTCGGGTTTAAAGACTACATTGTGGCCTCCCTGTCAAAAAAAATATTGTTAAGCAAACTTAGTGGTTTGACATCTTGGTGGGTCTACATAATGTACACATGGTAAGGGGGTCATTTATGATAATTTATTTCATCTTCATTTATAATTTTTGTGTGGCTTTAGTGTGCTTTGTCCATTTTTATTTGCCATTGTTGTCAAGAGTGCCAATTTCGAAGGATTGTGGAGTTATGTATTATCATGGCATTGTTTCTTGGTTAAATTTGGTCCTGGATCCTTTTGGCTTTGAAGTAATGAAATTGTGGACAATCAGGTGAGATACCCTGATAGGATAACACTCATTAGAGGGAACCATGAAAGTCGACAGATCACACAGGTTTATCCTCTCTTTGTTCAATGTCTATTTAAAAATTGTTTTGTTTTTTGTTGTAGGACTTACTAGTTATGTGTTCTTGTCAGGTATATGGATTCTATGACGAGTGCCTGCGTAAATATGGTTCTGTGAATGTGTGGAGATATTGTACCGATATATTTGATTACTTAAGGTTTGTCAATTTCCATAAACTAATAGTGGGGTCTATCTGATGAGTGGAAGGTGTGAAAAATAATAGTGGCACCAAAAAAATAATTATATGCCAACTTGTCATTGAAGTTGATTCCAGGACAACCCAGATTCAAACATAATTATCCATTATTTTATCTGCCTTCTAATTTCAATTGTGGTTTAATGCAGTCTGTCAGCTTTAATTGAGAATAAGATTTTTAGTGTCCATGGTGGTCTGTCTCCTGCTATATCCACATTAGACCAGGTTTGTAAATCCACTCTGAATGATTCAACTTGGTTTATGAAAGTTTATCTAGGATATTATACTAATAATCTATTTGCCAGATTCGAACAATCGATAGGAAGCAAGAAGTACCTCATGATGGGGCCATGTGCGATCTTATGTGGTCAGATCCTGAAGACATAGTAGATGGTTGGGGTTTGAGTCCCCGTGGTGCTGGTTTTCTTTTTGGTGGGAGCGTTGTGGGTTCCTTTAACCATGCAAATAACATTGATTACATATGCCGTGCCCATCAGCTGGTAATGGAAGGTTATAAATGGATGTTCAATAACCAGATAGTTACAGTCTGGTCAGCGCCGAATTACTGTTACAGGTAGTTTAGTAGAGTAGATATTGTGTCTTCTCCTTTTGTTTCAATGTCAAATGATTGATTTCATTCTTGGATGTGTTCCAGATGTGGTAATGTGGCTGCAATTCTTGAGCTGGATGAGAATTTGAACAAACAGTTTCGTGTATTTGAAGCGGCTCCACAAGTATGTTCCCATAATCCATTTGCCTTCTGATTACATAAAAAGTAACTTGTTTGTGCCAGTTATAAGTTAGTGACTGTGACTGCAGTGTAAAACATAATGCATAGTGACTATCTGCTAGTGCAAGCTGCATGCCAAGCATCAGCAGTACCCATGTTCATGAATTTTGATTGCTCTTTTACGTGATTTACCGACGAAAAATACTCAGTATGATATGAATGTGGTTTAGGTAGAGTTCCAGGACAGGTGCACAAGTTCATATGAGATTTTTATGACTTTATTTGCATGGAATTATTGCTATCTGTTGATGTGTTGCCTATAACATATATTCCATCACTTGCTTAATTGTCATGGTCAAATGGTGGAAGAGGCATTTCGTTTCGCACTGCATTTTATGCCCTATCAAGTATGATTCTTATCTCTTCACACGAAGAAATACTTTCATGTTTGCTGATACACTTAATAAACTACAGGAATCAAGAGGGGCTCCTGCTAGAAAACCTGCTCCAGATTACTTTCTGTGAGATCGATATGCTGGAATTGTATTTTTGTCAACCAATATGCTCGAGTCAGTAAAAATGAAGATATACAGTTGGTAAGGCCTAGGTAAAGGCGATCAAGCGACAACCATGTGTGTGCCAATGAATCAGTTGGGATATTCTGGGTTTGGCAACTTTGACGTTTGTGTAATAGTAGTGTGCATCATCACATGATATGCTGTTACGTAGTAGTGAATCCCGAAATATAAAGTTCTTATTTTTTTTCACCGGAGAGAAGAAAAACACGAGGGATCTTAAAAATGTTACCATCTTCATTCTCTTGATTGTTGGACACTTGGAATGGGAAATGTGATGGGATTGAATTGGGAAGAATGATTTGAGTCCTAACCACTTAGATTATTAAGTATATGGTCACTTGATTATATAAGTTCTGATAAAATTGTAGAAGAATAAAAACTTGAACACACTATCTATTAACTTAGCTACCAAATTGTCGCAACCAAGCTAGAATTTGTCTCCTCTAATTATTTGATTGAAACGAATAAGTACTTTCAATTTTTGTTATGACACCGTCTCAAAATAAGTTTTCTTGCTTTCTTAGAGTAAAGGGAAAATTTTAGATGAATAGTAAGCACATTTTTCACTTAATGATATTTAAGTTTGGAATTCACTTGAAAGATTATCTAATTATTCTTTATTTTTACTTTACCATTTTCCATCCAAATCTCTTAGTTTTTAGGTTGATTTTTTAAATGACAAAAATACCCCTATCCCATATCCTCGTCTTCCTCCCTTGTTTATACTTTCTTCCTCCTTTGTTTTTTAGTTTTGAATCCTTGACTTGCTTAGAAATCTCGTGGACAGTGTATATGGGATTGATGATGGAGCAGAGAGTGAGAGACCTTGATGACAATGGATTTAAAGTGGGAGAAGGAGAGAGTTTTGTGAGGATCAGCGTCAATGAGGGCAATTGATGGAGGATTGCTCTAAGAATTTCTCTCAGGCAATTGTTGTTTAGGTACTTTAGATGTCACTAGTTTCGATTCTATGACAATTTTTCAATATGGGTTATAATAGGTTTAGTTGAACTTACAATACTGTGGTTGAAG
>JAYMTO010000935.1:0-10252 GCA_036898065.1 California macrophylla | reverse complement strand
ATTAAGGGTAATAAATTATGAAACAGTTACCAAATGTGGCGGGGGTTTTACTTGGAATCGCTCAAGATGATTCTATATCTTGTGTACAAAAATACAAGCGGAGACAGTAGCAGGAAGCCAACCAAGCTTGAAGAAGCTACAGAGAATGTAGAAATGAAGATGATTGCAATGGAGAACGCCATGAACCCTAATTTTCATAGATCACAGTGTTGAAGTATATGTCACTGATTTGGAACAACATGGTTTAATGATATAATAACTATATAATTACTCAACAATATGGTTATTGTTATGCGTTGAAGAGTTTGGTTATATATGTATAGCTTTCGAAAATATCAAATATGGTATACTCAAAAGTATTATTTACTTGATTTATCATAAATTATTATTGTTTCGTGCTCGCTTTGATCACGTCTGTGTTCAACTATTTTATGCTCGTTTTTCTTCTATGTTTGTATTTGACAACTCTACTTGAATATGGGTGCGCTTAAATTTTGTAACATCTTGAGGTTTTAGTTAAAGTATTATCCAATCATATTGAATGCTTGTTTTATTCTCTATTTGTAACTTAACCCGACTGCAACATAAAAAACACTATCATAACAACTTGCTTCAAAATAAAATTAACACATAATTTACAAATTAGTCATTGTATAATGTATTTTCTGCCATTATCCCTTAATTTTATACTAGTGGAACCACAATAGCTAATAATATGCACACTCTGTTTTTGATCAATTAAGATTGGTCATCCACCCATTATGGGGATGCTTTATAAACTGAGGGAGCTTAGGGTCAGCCCACTAAACCATAAGTTCTCAGAAGTTATTCCCACAAACCGCATTCATGAATGATGCAGGTTAAAGTGTTGACACAGCAAGCGTATCACTGACTATATACGCTACAATTACTTTTAACTGATTAACTTGGTTGAATGAATAAGGAGAGCACATACCTCACTCACGCAGGTTGCTGATGGAATATGACGGTAAACAATATCAGCAGCTATGGAGGCAGTAGGTGCAGACTGAAAGGGAAATGACAATAATTAGGCTGCCCAGTCATATGCAAATTGACAAGGAGAAGTAAGCATAAAGGAAGAATAGTAAAGGGGCAAACCTTCACCAAAGTGAGAGTATAACCAACCCCATATTGATGCTTCAAGAAAAGAGAACTGGTGCGAAATCCAAAATTCAGATAAGTAAACAATCTAAAATATAATAGTATCATAACCAATAACAATCAAGCATATGGTTCAATAACCAAGTTCCTGCCAAAAACTAGAATTGCATGTAAGAATGTAGCTTCATAGAGATGAAAATAGAAATACCAAAGAACCCATATAGAAAACAAAATAAGAGGGGTTCTTACAAGCAATTTCAATGACTTCTTTCTGAATATAATAGTTAAAACTTTTTCTTGAAAGGGTAGAATTGCAGATAAGTAAGTGCAGAAATAAAAGAAAATGCTAAGACATTTTACAAGTTCAATTTTAATCATAACAAAAGGAATTGAAATGCAATATTGGAAGCATGCTTGCACCAAAATAACATTTGGTTGACTTCAGAAAACATTTCTCGAAGGGGGAAATGACTTCCTCTTTTAAAAAGGTAACATTTTATGAAGATCGTCATCAAAGATTCCCTTGACCAGAAAATTCCAGTTCACTAATTTTCTTGGTACAAGAAAGACTGGAAATTTCACATCATGCATTCTTCCCTTCATGTTGCACAAACAAAGCAGAATAGCATAATAACAAAACAATTTTTGATAAGTTGTGCTTGAAAAGAACCTTCCACAGCATTTTAAAGAACCATTTGCCATTATAGCTATTCGGTCTCCTAACACTTCTGCTTCGTCCATTGAGTGTGTTGTTAGTAATATGATCCTTCCCTTCTTTATTTTTTTTATTAATTGCCACGTTAAGCGCATTGAGTATGGATCCATTCCACTAGTAGGTTCATCAAGAACAATAACCTGTAATAAAGATTAACAAGACCATATGAATAAATTCCAACAGAAAAGACAACTAAATTTTGCTCTTAAGCTTTTGTACCAACCTTGCTGTTTCCTACCAGCGCAATCCCAAGAGATAATTTCCTTTTCATGCCACCCGAAAGAGCCCGCACGATAGTGTTCACTTTATCAGCCAAACCTACCTGGGAACAATATTAGAAGTAGAGATACTTTTAGCTTACATGATATGAATTGTAGAGGGAAAAATGTTATCGGGTCATACAAATATGAAAAGGCTAAAACAAGTCAAATGTTCTAGACAGCTTGCCATATAATCTAGAACATCTAAATATAAAATAGCAAACTAGTTATAACATGTTGACGTGTTTTTTTTTACCAGCAATAATGCGGTAAATCCTAACCTAACTTTCAACCCATCCCCACTCTCCTAACCTAACCCCTTCCTCACGCCTCCTCCCAAGGAGATGACCCACTAGTACTTGAACACTAGACCTCTTATTAGGTAGTGCTCGTCTGGACCAGCCAAGCTACCCTAATGGGGAACGTGTTGACATGTTTGGCATCGAAGATATAGACTTGTGAAAAAGGAAGGAGAAAGAAATCCATATATTTCAAGTCGAACTCCATGATCCAGCATATCATTTGTTGTAAATTCCTCCTATACTTACGAGTCATTGAGGGCATGCAAAGCACAGCGTCATAGGCAAAAGTTACTTATTCCAATTTACTTCCACATTGAAACAATAAAGGTTACAAGGCTATTGCATAAAAACTACTCCGCAACAGCCTCAACGATATGTCACAAGGTGATAAAGAGTAGAGAGGAAGAGATTATATGAAATAGCAAATCATAAGGAAATGCATAAATTATTTTGCAAAGAAAAATAATAAATAGAAACTATAATACCATGTCAAAATTCACAGCTAAAATGTTATGCATACATCTAATATATCAACATAAGCAGGTGATACTCCATTAACATGGATAAAATCTCACTTCATCAACCATATCAGCCACGACATCTTCCACACAATCTTCCTTTACACCCTTCAAAATGGCAAACATCTCCAGATGCTCTTTCACCTGGTACAGGAACCCACCAGTCAAATAAAGAATACAAACTTAAAATGAATACCTGTTCACTTTAACACAAATAGTCAAGGGCCTAAGACAAAATCAGCTTTCATACCACGTTAAGTTTCCAATCCAAAACATAAATTATTAGGCGGTGTGGCCAAGAGATTGATGTAAAATAGTCTCAACTCTACATGCTTCCGATGTGGCTGCTTCAGCAAGCATGATGAAAACAGAAGGACTAAACTAATGTAGGGGATCAAAGCATGCATATCCAAACTATAAATTAATAAGCATGGAGAAATTATCATTAAAAAACTATATTCTATATGACATTAAAGAAATGCCTAATCAAACTTACAGTCAACTCTGGAAAAAGAATATCGTTCTGCGGGCACACACCCAACCCTTGCCGTATCTCATCCTACAGGACAAAATCCAAATAACCCCAAGATTAAGAAGGTATTAGAGATGAGTGCAACGAAGAGCATAAACCAACGAGATAAATAAGGCCCATGCGTAGTAAAAAGACAAAAAAGTATGAACTTAAAAAACTTGACAGAGGCTATAGGAACCTTGAACTCCAAACATGGTTGTTCTCTTCTTTTGGAATGCTTACGTCAGTGACTTGTAGATAATGACCATGACCCATCTAAAGCGAGAGGTCTAGAGTTCAACACTAACTCAAGAGGTTTATAGTAACATCCCACTTGAGCAATGTGTATGGAACAGTAGGCGCACATACCTAGGGATATAGGGTGGTGGAATTCTTTTTCTAATGGGGAAGAGCCAATTAGTTGGAAAACACTCTCTACACTAATGATCGAATAGGATGAATATTAAAAGACCAAGTCAACTATGTTAGTGTTGAAGTATGTGTATTAAACCCACATGGAATGAATACAAAAGAAAATGTCTATATATAAAGGCGAGGATCACACCCAACTAACAAGGTTGACCTTTTTGTTTGAGTCCGTCCCGATATATTTAGCCCGATTTTAAAAAATTACAGTTAGAATAGTTCCCAACAAGTTAGAGACTTATTATCCAAGTAAACTTAGGAGCTTGGTGTCCATGTCTTTCCTAGGTCAATTCCCTATAAAAAGGGGTTTCTCATTGTATTTAATCATTTAACTATCAGTAAATTATATCAATTCTCTTCTATTTCACAAACTAAATGATCTGATTAAATGATTCAGCAGAGATGTTAGGCATGGCAACCATTACTAATTGAGTGAAAAAACAACCACGAGCCTCAAGTAAAAAATACCAATGTATTCCACCATAAAACTTAATTTTTAAAATGCAGAATATAATGCATGTGACGATAGAAAACTTGTAAGGAGATTTAGAGAAGTACAACAAGATTATTCCAAAAACTAGAATTTACCATCTCTGTAGTTATATTCTTTCCGAAGACTAATGCATCTCCAGAAGTGGGAGGTATAAGGCCAACGAGCATCGATATTGTTGTGCTTTTACCAGCCCCATTGTGCCCTTCAACAATAATGATGTAAAATCAAAAGGCCAGAGAATTGAAGTTGAAAATGAAAAGGAAAAAATACACCAGAGATCAATGTAATAAAGTTTAAGGTGAAGTGAAATGATCACTGACCTAAAAGAGCCAGAATCTGATTTTCATACAAAGTGAGCTGTAATGAGCTAACAGCACAACAATTCCCCTTTTTTGTAGCATAGACCTTACGCAGGTTTCTGATTTGGATACATCTGCAAGAACAAATGTAAGGGAAGAATTAAATGACTGTTCTCAAATGCATTTAAATTTAAGTACATCTACCTGCCATCAAGCTCTTGTTGCTTCATGTCCAAACTTATTGCTTCCACATCATGTCTTGAAGTATCTTTATAGGACGCATTAACTTTAGCTTTTAATTCTGGACTGGAAGCATTATGTTTGATAGTACTTTTTTTCTTCCAGAAACCTTTTTGGAATATGAAGTTCCAAGGATAACGCACGCCATTCTCCCTAGGAAGGACCTAACAATATCAAGTTTCATTCAGATAAGATGTTAGAGGAATGGCAGATTAGAACTAGCATAAGTTCATATAATCTAATGTGTTTAATAACAAGACATATTTATATTATTAGGAGTCCACATGTGAGACTTGGCCCCACATCAGGTAAATCTATGGTTAAGGAAAGTGTTGATATACACTTTTGAACTACCACAACATACTAAATGTCTTTTGAGTCAGAGTGACGTGGAAGATTTTTTGTGTTTGCCCCACCATGGTTAATCAGTTGATTTCTAGAAGAACCAATGTGAAAGATTTTAGGTTGACATTCAAATAATTGGAGCTGCAGAACAAGGAGGGGGGGTGCTAAATAAGGATCTCAATTAATGATAGAATTACCAGACCAAAAACTTATTTCAGAAACATGGGTGTTTGACTCCTTACAAGACAATCGACGTCAAAACCCATAATACCATAATGCAATTTCTTACCTTAAAAATCAAATAAGATTCATTTGTAGCAATTCATAAGAACAATTTCAACAACCTTAAGGGAATAGGTTGTGGTATTGATGTGTACCTTATCCAGGTAAAGACCAATCAAACAGTACAGCAGTGTGTCAAGCAACATCATCAGGAGACAGACCAAAAAGTTCACTCCAGATGATGCCTACACGATCATTTTTTGAAGGTTAGAAATTAGCAAAGAAATACCCAAATAACTAGCAGAGCAAATTCACAATGTGAAACATACCCGCCATATATTGCTCCAACGTAATCCAACATGAGCACGCTCATAATCAGCAAAGTTAATAGATCCCAGCGCAAAGGCCGTTGGTGAAAGCAAAGAAGCAATGGTCTTCAGTATCCTAAAACGAGAAGAGGAGAAAATATTGGATGAATCCTGTCTGTACCGTAAATTATGAAAACTGGTAAAGACGCATTCAGGCTTAAGCGCCAAATTGCAAATAGCATGAGTACTTACATGGGGACAGACTCATCACTGACGGTGTAATAAGGAAAGAAGGCACCAAGAAAAGTAAGGGTTCCAACTGCCACAGCTGTTTTTGCTTGTGTGAAGAATGTAGAGATCAAAAATGACAATGTGATTGCACTGAGTCCAAACAAAAAGAAGTACACAAACACCACGGACTTGTCACTATATTTGAAAAGGCTACTCATAGAGCATGCTGTAATGATCCCAGAAGAAATTGCAAACTGCAGAAAATAAATTTATGGGAAATAAGCCCGTCAAAGTGTATCCAGAGAAAAGACGCTAGGGGCGAGTAATTCTATAAGATGAAACAATTTCTAAACTAAGACAGAATTTGACCAGAATATCACACTGCCACCACCTAAATTGCACTTTCCACACAATTTGGCAGATCAGCAGCTCAATGAAGATATAACTATATATGATGAAGATGAGTTTCAAACCATTTCCATTGGTTGTAACCATTTCCCTCTAAGACTATACTTCTCCAACTCACAGGACCTACTACCATCAGAACTGGCACGAAGATATGGTGTTCAAGTTTCCTCTGTTATGAATTCAATGGTGGCATCAAATGTTGCATCAGAACAATTTTGGTGATCCTTTTAATGTATGTAGTGATAAGTAAAATGGAAAACTAGACTACACCTTAATTATTCTATAGTCCCCATGAATATTAGTTCAACAAATCCCCCTTCCCATAGAAATGTGATCATTAGAGAAGCCTTACTTCTATTCCTTGAATTATACCTTCCGATAAAAGATTAATTTAGATGGTAAAGTGACACCCAAGAAGAATAAATTTACAAAAATTTAAAGCAAACATCCTTGTATCAGTGTAGTAGGGAAACAAGTAATACCTTTACTGATCTTAGACCAGTGTCAAGGAAAATCAACACAAGGAAATACAAAAATTAGCTCCAAAAAGACTTTAAGCTTTCAAACATTCCTATAGGCATCATGCCCTGCTTCTACATTATTTTTCCTCCACCACTCTATATATCCTTTTCTGAATTGCTGAAACTGCAAAGTAGTCTAAGGTATGACAATAGCACCAATGCAGACATGGTTTTCTTGAATACAAGACTCATGGCTAATCCAAAAGCATTTTGCAATTTCTATTCTAGGGAACCTGAACCGGTACAAGTTTAGAACAAAGATGCATGACAATTATCTAACACGTTTTAGCTTGTGCGGAGCAAAAAAGAATAAGTTATACTGATTGAAAAAGAAAAGATCAACCAACAATTTACCTGCACAGCATATGTAATAAACCAAGAGAGATGGAATATTCCATCTTTCAGTCCCATCATGTAGAGGCCTTCTTTTATTTTCTGTTCCTGAAATGTTGGAAATCAAAATAGGGTTCATACCAAGAGCACCAAGTTATCGTTCTGAAACAGTACAAATAAGAGTATAACAGGTATGATGTTTTCATAAACTTGTATCACTTCTATATCAATAATAATTATCATTTATCAACAAACCTTCTCCAACACAGAATAACTGATCAGGCGAGAGACTGGGTAGAGAAATCCCAATACATACCTGCTCATCCCAGTTTCAAGTAAAGCAGGTAAAGTTGTCAAATGTATGCTTAAATGATACTTTTGAATAAAGGGAAAATAAAATCAGAGAAATGAAGAAATATAGATGCTAGAGAGCCATACAGTACTCCCATGACACTCTTGATTATGGACTGGAATTCATCATCAGTATATTCACGAGTTGGAAAGGGAGCTATTCTTATGTTTGAGGGGCTAAACTGTGTCCAAGGCACTGGCAGCAAGGAAGATGTACCAAACGAGAGTGATGAAGGAGGTTGTATGTTTTCATTTCCAATATTAGTACCATTTTGCTGGGCAGCGAATATTATGAACGAATCCAATACCTGCTGAAGCTGCAGCAAATAATTAAATGTAAAAATATTAGTGTGCATAAATATATAATTTAACAATAAAGGACAGATTCTGTAAACTTGAAAAAACAATCAATAAATGCGGAAATTAATAACAGCTCAGTAAACACTACCTACTAGAATATGCATGAGAAAACTGTAGAATGACAACAGAAGTTGAGAAAAATAATAACAGAGGGAAAATGTAATCATACTGTCAAAAAGCCACTGAAGCTGTACTGCATTGTTGGCACAATATTAACACCCAACTCCAAGTCATTGAGATAAGGACCATTAGTGTCCATGATGGATTTAACATCTGGAAACCCAGAGAAAGCCCAAGTATGATTGAGGCGTATACTGTAGTCATACAAGCGAGGACCTTGACCATGGAACACTACTGCTCCTTTGATTTTAGGATTTGCACATGGCCTGTAAAAGTAAAATCCCATATGTTTGTCAATATCATTACCTTAAAACCATAACGTAACTATTTACAAAACCAAGGATATTCTAGCATTGATAAAATCACCTGCATCTTTTACATTTCTAGTAAGCACCAAATTTTTTTCTTTTTGTAACATTTTTAACTGAAGTTAAAAGTAAAATAAGAAGATTGGAATACTTCAAACTCTAAAAGTAAGATGCAAGAGTACAAAACAAAGATGCACGGGGTAAATATGCAATGTAAAAAGGGCATAACATTATCGTGCGTATTTGAAGTAGATAATTCGCAGTCTACAATCTTTGAAGGCCAAATGCATCATAAGCTATGCCTAATGCACAGGTACTATGGAGCACAAAAGGTCCATTTAACAAAATGCAAGCCCTTAATATCAATCCAGAAGTATGACTGATGATTTGCAAATTCAGTTACACAAGTGATGAATAAATAAACAATAAATCACTCACTAATGTACCAAGCTTTGCTTATAGATCAGTACTCGGTAGCAAAGAACAAGACCCAGACTTACTTGACTTTATTGCAGGTGCCATAGAGGTCTGAGCGTATGTATGTTTCCAGCTCTAGTTCGTCGCTATAAATTAAAGAAACTGACTGGAAAATGAAACCAAATTCATTATACTTGAGTTGAAATCCTCTCTAAGAAAATCAAAAGATGGTGCGATATAAAATTATCATTCCCTTCCTTGGGTTTGTGACATAAGTAGAGTTAAACTGAACTATTCAATGAATCCCTGCCCGAGTGCATTTCTTAAACTGTACCAAAGCAGGGCATTAATTGTTGAACTAGAACAACAAGAAAGCAGGAGAAGTATAATTTTGAATAGCCATAGCAATAAACTAATGTCATTAAGTTCTCAATCTTTGATTGTAGACTGTAGTAAAGAATTAAGGAACTAAAAATACCAAAAGAGGTAAAATGTTAAATAAAATCACCTATAGACCATATAAGCAAGATCACATATAGATACCAAAAGAGGTTAAAAAAGATAAACAAGATCACATATAGACCAGATAAGCAAGAGTAGTAATAGACGCAAGTATACAATATTCTGGAAATAGAAAAATGAGTACCTTGAGTAAAGGAAATTTTATTGAAAGTAAGTTTATCATCATTCTCGTCTCCTCTGTGTCTGGTGCAAAAGCCAAATACTCTCCCTTAGCCAACAATAATTCCAAAATTTGTTGAAAATTGGGAGATGTGCCTATGCCCACTTCCAAAAACATCCCTTCTCGAATATACCTGAACCAGTAATGTCAATTTTATAATGCTGTCAGAAAATAGTGTTCCTAATCTCCATTAGTAGAAAATGATTTATCGAATCCTACAACTGGGTTCGAGAAAGTTTTGAAGTATTATATTCTATAGCCTATTAACTAAATTACTTTACTTTTGTTACTCCAATTCCCTTCAACCCAATTAGTAAAACAATTAAAGCTTTGCTATGAGCAATTGGCTTCAACTAGACTATATCTCATGTTATCGGCAAACAGTCATCCACTTGGCAATCATTCCCCCCATCCCCATATCAGTGTAAGATTCGACCTTGAGCAAAAATCAAGTACTAGTGCTTCTCTTAATATTTCAAACAAACAATTTTTCAAAAATCACTTACGGCTGAGCCGGGTGAATCCTTGTATCCACTCGCGTCCTCACAGCTATCAGCATTAGCATTACAACCGTTGGAAGCAAAATCTGCCAGAAAAGGAAGAAAACACAAATTAGAAACAGAACATCCATAGCTCCAGTCCAAGCCTTCACCAACAAAATATGACCAAAGCAACGCTGAAATCAACCTCAACGTGAATCCACATAAAATACCGTTTCATACTCCACAAAAAACCCCCAAAATTCGTAGAAGCATCAAAA
>JAYMTO010000934.1:0-10257 GCA_036898065.1 California macrophylla | reverse complement strand
TACAATGATGGCTAATTGAGAAAGGGCTTTTTCGTAAGATAACATTGCAACATGATTTAATTCTGGTTTAAATAAATAAAAAGAACATGTTCAAAATTATTCAAAAAATTATGTCATGTGCGATGAACATGACTCATTTTTCTGTTAGTTTACATTAGAAAACCGTAACAATAAGACGTTTAGAATTTGAATGTGTAATTGAGTGAGAAGAAACAAAATTGAGTGTGAAAAAAGTCAAATACACCATATTTTAAACAAGATTATCTTATTATTTTTATTTATATCAAAATATTATAATACAACCTCTTGCATCTTACAAAATGATATTAATCAAATCTATTAATATCCTTATCAAGACACACTATCTACCATTACAAAACGATATTGACCAAATAGTTTGTTTATTTACTTAGAACGAACCAAATAGTTTATTAATATCCAGATCAAAACACACTAATAAGCTAAAGCTAAACATTTTGCACAAAAAGAATCATCTAGAGTATCTACCTTGACTTGATATAGACTATATAGTTTATTTTTTACATGATGTGGTGTTTCACACCTAAATATAGCGAATATACCCATTATTCTTTTTTGTCAGATGAATAATAATCGAACTTAGAATAAAGACATCAGGAATAATTTGATTTTTTTTAGGAAAATAAGTTATGAACTTTTTCTTCAATAGTTAGTATACATATAGAATTATCAATAATCGTACCGTGAAATAAAATAATAATGGTAGTGTTGTTTCTCATTTTGTGGGGGATTAAATTAAAAGCTTCATCAACAAATCTGTATAATAATATATAAAATTCCCTTTTGGTTTCGCTCTCGATCAGACCTCGCCCCTTTCATGGGTAGTAGGTGTCTGTGTGTCACAGACATTCGACCTCACCGCCTCTCCTTCCCCTTTCAGATTTCGCCGCCGATCTGTTTCTCGGCCACCGCCTCCATCTGAATTCCCTTATTTGCCCCTCAATTCCTTGCCAATCTACCAAGTAAGTCCACTCTCTCTCTCTCTGCTCCTCCGTGTCTGTTTGTTTCTGCGCATTCATATGAGTATGTATACATGTCCATGTGCGAAATCGGGTCTGTTCTAGACTGGAATTGATTGATGGGGCACAAAAAACGGAACTTCGCTCCTCGGACGAAGCCATCTCCGGCGTCGGTTTCTCCGGCCGGCGGAGTGACCGCGGACGGCGAAGTCGAGCCATGCATCAATACCGATAACCCTAATCAGCTGTTGAAGATCGAACCGCCGTGTGTTGAATCCGGCGTCGTATCGCCGTACTCGGCAATCAAGCTGGAGTGTGAGAGGGCGTTAACGGCGATACGAAGAGGGAATCACACCAAAGCGCTGAGATTGATGAAGGAGTCATGTTCCCGGCACGAGAGCTCGGCGCTGATTCACCGGGTTCAGGGGACTGTATGCGTCAAGGTGGCCGCTATTATTGACGACCCCAATGCCAAGCAGCGCCATTTGAAGAATGCAATTGAGTCTGCGCGGCGGGCTGTGGAGCTGTCGCCGAATTCGATTGAGTTCGCCCATTTCTATGCCAATTTGATGTACGAGGCAGCCAATGAGGTTAAGGAGTATGAGGAAGTGGTGCAGGAGTGTGAGAGGGCGCTGGCAATTGAGATCCCTGTTGACCCCGGGAAGGAGAGCTTGCAGGAAGAGAGCCAGCAAAAGCTGACTACTGCAGAGGCCAGGATTGGACATGTGCAGAATGAGCTGAAGCAGCTAATCCAGAAATCCAACATTGCTTCTATATCAAATTGGATGAAGAATTTAGGAAATGGGGAGGATAAGTTTAGATTGATTCCAATAAGGAGGGCTACTGAGGATCCAATGGAGGTTAGGTTAGTTCAAGCTAGAAGGCCAAATGAGATCAAGAAGGCCACAAAGACCCCTGAAGAGCGGAGAAAGGAGATTGAAGTTCGGGTTGCTGCTGCTAGGTTGCTGCAGCAGAAGTCTGAGGTGCCCCAATTGCAGAATGAGGAAGATAGGGCTGATAGGGCAGTGGATTCGTCTTCGGGATCTGGGCAGAGGGCAGGTGAGCGAAGGAAGAATGGGAATCTGCGTAAAACTGGGTCATCAACTGAAAGGAAGGACTGGGTTAGGGCCTATTGGAATTTAATGAGCATGGATCAGAAAAAGGATCTGCTTACCGTTAAGATTTGTGATCTAAAGGCTCATTTTGGTTCCTCAAAGGATATTTTGGCAAATGAGGTTTTATCAGAAGCAGTCACTTATGCAGAGGCTAATAAAATGTGGAAGTTTTGGGTTTGCTGCAGATGCAACGAGAAATTTTCAGACGCTGAATGTCAGATAAACCATGTTGTGCATGAGCACATGACCAACCTCCTGCCCAAAATGCAGTCGATTTTGCCCCAAAATGTTGAGACTGAATGGGCTGACATGCTTCTTAATAGTTCCTGGAAACCATTGGATATTTCAGCTGCAGTTAAAATGCTTGGGAATCAATCAAAAGGCCAAGACTCTGACCTTGTTGAGGATTTTTACTCAGGGAACCATGCAGAGGATTGTGGTGATTGCTTCAAAGACGCATGGGGTTCTACCCCTCAAAAGGAAAATCGTGATGATCAGGATCTGTGCAATGGCTATACCATGGAGAACAATGACCATGATAAGAGTACCGACATTGAGTGTAGAGAATGTGATGGAAACCAGGGCCCTTTGACGTACTCCCTTTCTGATAGCTGGCCTATTTCTGATGATTCCGAGTGTGCTAAGCTGCTAGAAAGAGTCCGTGCTTCGTTTTAGGTGCTGATTAAACACAAATATCTTGCTACGAGTCATTTTAACAAGGTGATACAGTTCACTATGGATGAGCTACAGGGTTTAGCTTCAGGTTCTCAGCTTCTGAACCATGGTGTAGACCAAACTCCTATCTGTATTTGCTTTCTTGGAGCTTCCCAGCTTAGGAAGATCCTCAAATTCTTGCAGGATTTATCTCATTCTTGTGGCTTAGGTCGATATCCTGACAAAAGTAGCCCTGTGGATGATTCGAACAACACTCAGGAAATTGAGATTAAGGAGAAAATTGTTCTTAATGGAGATGCATCATATCTTATTCTTGATGATGGCTTATTGCCATCTGAATGTGCTTCTGACACACGTCGTGACGTTCCTGTGGATGATACTATGGTGGCAACATCTGGATTATCTGCCAATGAAAATGACATTCTGCTTGATGCCAATGCTTTGTTGTCTTGGATATTCTCAGGTCCCACAAGTACAGAACAGCTGACACTGTGGATGCGTAAAAAAGAAGAGAAAACCCAGCAAGGAGTAGAAATTTTTCAGACACTTGAGAAGGAATTTTTTCAATTGCAGAGCCTCTGTGAGAGAAAAGGTGAACATTTAAGCTATGAGGAAGCAGTGCAGGCAGTGGAAGATCTCTGTCTTGAAGAAGGCAAGAAGAGGGAGACTGGCATGGACAATCTCCACAGAAGTTATGAGTCTGTCCTAAGGAAGCGTAGGGAAGAGCTTGTTGAGAGTGAGAATGATGTTACACTCATTAACAATAGGTTTGAGTTAGATGCTATATCGAATATTCTAAAAGAAGCAGAAACTCTAAACACTAATCAGTTCGGGTACGAGGAAACTTATGCTGGTATGAATTCCCAGTTATGTGACTTAGAATCTGGAGAAGAGGATGATTGGAGAGGCAAGGACAGTTTGCATCAGCTGGATACTTGTATTGAAGTTGCAATTCAGAGGCAGAAAGAACAGTTATCTGTTGAGGTTGGTTTGTCAGTTCTAGATTCTCTTAGTAAAACTACTGTGCCTAATCTTTAGTTTTATAATGATAAAGATAATGCTGTCAATTCTTTCTATTCATACCACTTGTTTGGTTTGCAGCTAAGCAAAATTGATGCACGAATCATGCGGAATGTTGCTGGGATGCAAGAATTGGAACTTAAGCTTGAGCCTGTTGCCGCCTATGATTACAGATCAATATTGTTGCCACTAGTGAAGTCTTATTTGAGGGTTTGTATTGATTTTTTATGGTTATGTTATATACATCACCTTTTCCGCAGTTAACCTTATGGTTAGCTTATGCTAATTTTTGTTCAGGCACACTTAGAAGATCTGGCTGAGAGAGATGCCACTGAAAAGTCTGATGCTGCAAGAGAAGCATTTTTAGCAGAACTTGCACTTGATTCTAAGAAGGGTGCCAGAGGAGGAAATGATAATTCTAGACATTCACAAGAAAAAACGAAAGATAAGAAAAAGAGTAAAGAGTACAGGAAAACCAAGGATTCAAAGGTTTCATTGTGTAGTATGTTTCTCTTATTTGAATAGTGTGGTACTTAGCCTTTTAAAATAATCACATAATACTGCTTTCCTACATAGGGTACTGGTGGTAACGAACAGCAAATGCTTCTTCATGAAACTGGGGAGTTGGTGTATGTTTCCCTTCCTCTTGCTACACTTTTCAAAATGCCATCCATCAGTTATGAATACTATTTCTGACTTTATTGTCTTTTAACCTATATGGGTTTTTTGTCTTGTGCAGTTCCTTTACAGTTGCATCTGATGGTGACCATCCAGAATCCGAGATTGTTGTTTCTGCGAATACTGACAACTTAAGACAACAGGAAGAGGAATTCAGACGCAAAATTGAGCTAGAGGAGGAGGAGAGAAAGCTTGAAGAAACTTTGGAATATCAAAGACGGATTGAGAATGAAGCAAAACTGAAGCACCTCGCCGAGCAACATAAAAAATCAACACGAACATTTCCAGAGAGGGGAACTGAAGAGTTACATGATACTTACCTTGAGATTGATGTTCATGACCGAAATGCAAATGCACATATTCAAACTTGTATACAGGTAAGCATCATTGTTGGATAACTTCGGCTATATGGAGGAGGATTACGTGTTTTTGTTTTCTGTTCTTGCCCGGGTTCCTTCTGCCTTGGAATTATGAAAATTTGGATTCTTGAATTTGATACTAAATAACCTTTAAACTGATATCATGCTGTCTGTTAGTGGAAAATCAAACATTACAAGAAACCTCATACATTTGCACTCTTAACAGGAACCTCTGGTGCAGAGGAATGGGGTTTCTAACACTTTTAAAGTCATGACTATGAACTCTGCAAATTCCATGATGATGACGAAAACCCCTACCACTCCTAGTAACCGAAATATCAGTAAACATCTGGGAGATGGCAAACAAGGTTAGCTATCACATAATTTTCTTGAATGATTTTGAGTTGGAGTGCGATGGAAATGTTCTATTCTTCTTCTTTTTTCTTTCTTGTACAGGCCCTTCTAATGGAGCAGTTACAGTTGATGGTCCTTTGCCTTTTGATCGAAGGACAGGAAGGAAAGGTAAAAGGCAAAAGAGTGCCACCAAATTACTTGATGGGAATTATCAAGAGGTGCCAGCAGACAAGGAAAATGTTGAAGTTGCGAGGTTACAGATTGAGGGCTGTGTTAAGGATCATATTATATCTCACGACCCTTTCCATAAAGGCAGTGGTGAGTTATTTTCTTTTACCATGACCAGGGTTTATTCATATCACAAATAAGGCATATGGAGTGTTTCTCAATATACTAGATTATATCACAATCTTCCCATGAGGTCATACTTTGCTCTTAGTTCTTACTAGCAATACACCTTTCTGTGCTACTCAATCTTTTTTTGCCAATGCAAAAGTTCGTCTTATACTATTATTGGCTGTGTATCTTTAATCAGATTACCAGTTATCTGAGGTAACAATATTGACATGGCTTAGCTCCATTTCATTTGGTTGTTAATATTGTAAGCTATGAAGCACCAATTCACCATTGAGGTGTGACTAATCCTGCACGATTCTTGTGTCTGGCACAGACAAGCTCAAGCCCAAGACATTTTCTGGACATGCAAATCCTATATATTGGATTTGAAGGAAATGAAATAGTTTTAATTTTTGAATGAAAAAACTAACCCAATCACATTTCATTCCATCTCTCCTCACAAGACCAACAAAACCATCTCATACAGTTACTCCCTTCCTCTGTATTTAGTTTGTAACAAAGATTTCTTAGATTTTACTTTGATGCATATGGTTTATAATTTATAACTATGAACTCCTTCAACTTATTATATTTAAAATGCTCCCTGTTCCAAAATAATTGTCCTACTTTCTTAAATTGAATGTTCTGGAACATGTCCATTTTCCTTTTAAGGGAGCGGTTATGCATGGATTCTTAACAATAACCCTTTCAGTTAGTTATTATCATATAAGTGTCTTGGCAAATGGGAGCACATGGGGGGAAAGAGGCACATTGGCTCCACTAATCCTTAAATTTTGCAAAAAAAAAATAGTAACTTATTTTGAAACGAAGGGAGTATTTTTCTATCTCATAAATTTTCAAGTTCCATTTTTATGTAAATGCCGAATCACGTGTGAATATTGTGTTTCATGCCTCAAATAGTGTTTTATAGAGTACAAGAGGATTCCTATATTTTTTTTGGATTTTCTGGAATATGAAAATAATATGGTCATGGATTGATTTTCATGAATTTCAGTTAGCGCTTCTGAAGACCACAGTTCAAAAACATTGAGACAGTTACGGGTGGAAGAAGACGATGAGGAGAGGTTCCAAGCTGATCTCAAACAAGCTGTGCGCCAAAGCCTTGGTAAATATTTTGAATAATATCTTTCGTAGTTTCATTTGGCATGGGTACTGGATTATCCTTTTCTTATACCATCCATCAAACTAGCTAGTGCAGTAGGATGCAGATTGTTTCTAAGCGATTTGGCTAATACTGTTGCGATTCCAATATTATAGCAGAATATATATTGTAGAATCACTTCTTATTTTTCTATTGCTAAGAGCTGTGATACCCTTCATTCATATAGCACATGATATATTTCAAATGATGGTGTGGAAGTTGTGATCCATGTGATCTCTTTGCTGGCATATCTGGCATGCGATAATTTTGAATTGTACTATGGAAGAGGTTGGTCATCTGATTGAACTTGGATGCCAGATAGCACAAGATGTACTGTCTTCCTATGATGCCTCGTGGGATTATGAGTTTTGCTGTAAGTAGCAAGAGTTCAGTTTTTTTGTGTGTTGAGAAGAAATGATGGAATATTACTGGTTAAAAAAATTGAAACCGTAACCAGTATTAGATTTTTTTCGGGCTTCGGTTGCAATATTCTTCAGGATCAATGCCTTTATTGCAGTCACGATTTATCTAACAAATGAAATAGTTTGGATAATATTTTGCTGGAATTAATGATATTAGCTTAATATATGAGATTATGGTATTTCCTTTACCATCCTGTGTTTAGTAAATAGATTCTTGGGTTCTCTAGTTCTACCCCTTCTATAAGTACTGAAGGGTTCTGGTAATACAAAGAGGGCTATGCTGCAAAAAAACTTTTAGAGTTATGAACCTACAAAATTAATGCTAACGTATTGAAATTACTATTTTACACTCCCTCAGTTCCAAAAAGAGTTCCCTTTTACCTGTTTAGGAAGTCAATTCTTCGTGAATTACCCATCATATGTTTTATGAGTTTGTTATAATCACTTTGAGTGGTGGACATGGGAGCATGTGTGGAAAGCCGATCACTAATTCCACTAATCCTTAATTTTAGCAAAAAGTCAAATAAGAAGCTCGTTTTAGGAAGGGGAAATGGTACTTTTTGTCTTCCCATGCACAGCAGATTTGTCTAAATAATCACTTCTCCAAATTTGCCTTTATTCGGTGAAATACAAATAATTAGATAGTTGTTGAAGGATAAGAAAATGTTTCTATATAATTATTGTGGCATGTCAGGTGTCTTTTGTTGGTGTGGGTGTCGGTTTCCATATCACCTTCTCCATAATCTTCTCATAGACCAAAGATAGACTGCCACTAGGATTCCAGATAGGATTGGGGCAATGTTACAAGCTTATAACAGGACTGTATTTTTAGTTAAGCGGTGGACAATGCTGAGTATCTTAAAAAAGACCAAGAGTATACTGCCTCACTTGGAAAGAGTACCTTTGAATAGCTTACTGTTTCATCTATTCTAAAATAGATCAGAATAACAATAGGAGATTTCTCTCCAGTTAAGTTGCCTTGTATTAATTTTAGAATCTATTGTGTTTTTGAGGCATCTCTTCTTACTTCAACCGATGTCAGGATTATTATATGCCAAAGCACCGGTAGAATTGAACAATGGAACAGGAAATGATTTATATCCCCATGGTATCCCTGTCCCACAAAATAGCTTTTAATTGTTTCCAACTTTCTGATAACATTTTTTCCCTCTCAGATACATACAAAGTGCATCAGACGTTTCCTCTGCTTCCAAGTTGTAGGATGCCAAATGACATATCTATAAAATCAGATGATCGTGGTGTTTCACTAAATGAAGTCACAGTTGAAAGTGTAAGCAGAGACCATGTTTTTGGTACAGGGCTGAGGAATGAAGTTGGTGAATATAATTGCTTTCTGAATGTTATCATCCAGGTAGGTTTCACGCTCATACAGAGTAATTCGTCCCTTTCAATCTGTGACGATACCTTCAACATATTCTAATTTTACCAAGCGCCTGCTCTGGATATATTTTTATATCATCCAGTCTTTGTGGCATCTAAGACGTTTCAGGGATGAGTTTCTGAGGAGATCAAGATCCGAGCATGTTCACGTTGGAGAGCCATGTGTTGTCTGTGCACTATATGATATTTTTACTGCCCTGAGCATTGCATCTACATATACAAAAAGAGAAGCAATTGCCCCCACTTCTCTGAGGATAGCCCTTAGCAACCTGTATCCGGATGGTAACTTCTTCCAGGAGGTAATCATATAGTAGCTGTATTTTGTACAACTACAATACATTATTTTTTCGAAACTGTTTACTTACAATTTGTAATTCAAGTAATGAGTTTCTCGAAATGTTAGAACTGAATACCAGTAATTGACAGGCTCAGATGAATGATGCTTCAGAAGTATTGGCAGTGATATTTGACTGCCTTCATTGGTCATTTACTCCCGGTTCAAGTGTTTCTGATACCGAGTCTCCCGAAAGCAATTACCTGGGCTCTTGGGATTGTGCAAACAATGCTTGTATTGCACATTCCCTCTTTGGAATGAACATTTTCGAACAAATGAATTGTTATAGTTGTGGTCTTGAGTCCAGACATTTGAAGTACACTTCTTTTTTCCATAATATTAATGCCAGTGCCCTTCGTACTATGAAGGTATGTTCATAGTTGGATGACTTTTAGTGAAGGTGCTTATTATTTCTTTATTTATTTTAGGTGACCATGACGTTGTGTTAGATGCATCCACTGGTTTCAAGGCTAATTTACTTCTTGCTGCAGGTTATGTGTGCAGAAAGCTCATTTCCTGAGCTCTTAAATGTTGTAGAGATGAACCACCAATTAGCATGTGATCCAGACGCTGGTGGCTGCGGGAAGCTGAACTACATCCATCACTTTCTCTCGACTCCGCCACATGTTTTCACAACAGGTGATTTATGTCATCAGAGAATTGTTTTCATTTGTAGTTCTGGGTTGGCAGAATACATGTGAAAGTGCTGAAGACATATCAGCAACATTGACAGCTCTTAATACTGAAATAGATATCAGTGTCCTCTATCGCGGCTTGGATCCAAAGAATATGCATAGCTTGGTGTCAGTGGTATGTACCTCAGTAATTGCAAAAATAATAATAATATATTTTTTGTATGAACATCATTTAATTTTACATTCCTGTAGCTGCAAATTTTATAAGAAAAGTAACGCTTCCAATCTTAGAGATAACAGATAAAAAGAGCAGATTAAGAATTGAAAACCATTAGCCAAAAGTGTATGTTGAAGCCAGTGAAGACGTTTGTTTGTGCTGGGATAGGACAGAATGAGGAAGACATCAAGCTTATAAATGCCAAGGTTAATGGTGTCGGAGGCAGTTTTATGACCTCATCTATCCCCAAGCCAATTTAGAATCAGAAGGGAAAGGGTTAACTGGACAAATCTCCATATTCGTGTATTATTCGGAGCCATTAATCTAATAGTAAAAAATTGTGGACGAAAGTCTAGGCTTGTCTTTTGTAACAATAAAAGTAACATTCTATCTAGTAAGGAGGTAATTTTGTCTTTTAAAAAAGATTCCATTTGGTGGAAATGACGAAATATAGTTTATGGAGTTTATCTGATAGCGTTGCATATACTTTAGCATCCTTCTGTTAGTTAATTGAGCAACCTGAAATGTTTGAGAGTGTTTTAAATGATGAT
>JAYMTO010000933.1:0-10269 GCA_036898065.1 California macrophylla | reverse complement strand
TAATATTTTATTGTATGATTTATTTACAAATAATATGCTTCTGCTTAATTTAATGTCAAGGGCATGACGGTGCATTAATATAGCCGTTGTCCATCAAATTCATGATATTTAAAAGAATAATATTTGGTGGGACCATGAGGCTACATTGATGGGCCTTCAAAGTTTGAGCCCAATATAACTCAATTTAGCCCGATATACACAATTGTGGGCCTATTTTTAAATCTGACCCAACGAACGATCTAGATTATAAATAAGATTGTATCAAGCTATTTTACATTTAATTTAAATAAGAATTAAATACAAACCTAGATTATAATTAATTAGGAAATAGAAAGATATAATAGCTTAAAAGGTAATTTGGCTATAAATTAATTTAATTTTTAATTATATATATAATTTTTAATAATTAAAAAAATAGAAAAATAGTCTCAGTTTAGGTCTCAGAATTTTTTGCCGCTTAGTGTTTTTTACGATCTTGATTATGAAATATTTTTCGAACTAAACGAAGAGTAGTTTTATTTTTTATAATAGTTTTTTAAAATTTAAATTATATTTAAAGTTTATAATAATCCAAATTAACCCAAATTTGTTCGACCTCGCGCTTTGCGGTGGTGCAGCTGTTGCTTCTTCTTCGCCACTCTCCGACCGCACAAGCCTTCGTCTTCTCAGCCGAAGACTTCAATCCGGTATGATTCGTCTTTCCAACTCTCGATTTCCATATTCTTGCTGCAAATATGATTTTCCTGCCAGAATCTTCGTTTTTGAGCTGATTTTATTGAGCTAATTTGAGCTAGTACGTTGTTGATTGTGTGTTTTGGGATGGTAAAAACTATAAATCATAGGTCATCGAGCAATAGAGATATGGAGCTAGATTTATGTGTAGAGGTTGGAGCATTTGGGAAATGGTGGCATGAAAGTTCATGAATTTTAATACTTATGTGTTATATCATATCACACATGGTTTACAATAAGAAAACATGAGCAAGGGTTTTCGATTCGGGGCTAATAACTGTCGTCTGCCCAATGTCCGATTCCGATCAACTGTTTCCAACAACCACTTCAATGAACAGACCATCAATGATAGGATAGCCATCTTGTGCAATCAGCGCCTTTACGCAAAAGCTTTGGAAGAATTTGATTTTTTGCGGAATGGTACCAAGTTCCTGATAAAAATCAGCAGCTACACGCATTTGATCTGTGCTTGTTCTTCTCTGAGATCTTTAGAGCATGGAAGGAAAGTCCATGGACATATGTTGGCGTCCGTATGTGAGCCTAACATTGTTCTGCAGAACCATATAGTTAATATGTATGGGAAATGTGGGTCTTTGGACGATGCAAGGAAGGTGTTTGATGAAATGCCTCAAAGAAATGTTGTTTCTTGGACTGCATTGATTGCTGGCTATGCGCAGAATGGTGGGTTTGGTGATGCCGTTAAAATGTATTTGGAGATGTTGCAATCGGGCGTTAGGCCCAACCATTTCACCTTTGGCAGCATAATAAAAGCTTGCTCTGGTCTCAGAGATGTGGGATTTGGGAAGCAAATGCATGCCCATGTCGTGAAATCTGAATTTGGTTCCCACCAGATTGCACAGAATGCTCTTATTTCCATGTACACAAAGTTTGATCAAATTGAAGATGCAAGGGATGTGTTTTCTCACATTGGGACCAAGGATTTGATTTCTTGGGGATCAATGATTAATGGGCTTTCCCAGTGTGGTCATGAGTTGGAAGCTTTGTCTCAGTTCAGAGAAATGCTCAGACAGGGTGTTTACGAGCCCAATAAGATCATATTTGGCAATGCTTTTAATGCATGTAGAAGTCTGTTACAGCCAGAGTATGGAAGACAGATACATGGCTTGTGTATAAAGTTTGGGTTTGGGAGAGATTCTTTCGCTGGATGTTCCGTTTGTGACATGTATGCAAAATGTGGGTTTCTAGATTCTGCTAGAACAGTATTCTCCCGGATAGAAAATCCTGATTTGGTATCATGGAATGCGATGATATCAGGGCTAGCTAATCATGGGAATACAAATGAAGTCATATCGTTGTTTTCCGAGATGATGCAATTGGGACTGATCCCTGACGAACCCATCGTTCTCTCTTTACTTTGTGCTTGTACATCCCCTTCAACACAACATTATGGTATGCTGGTTCATTCCTACATAATCAAGACGGGTTTTAATTTGAAAGCTCCTGTCTCCAGCGCTCTAATTACCATGTATTCGAGATGTTCTAACTTTTATGATGCATATAATGTGTTCAATGAGATTGGATACCGCGCGGATTTAGTTTCTTGGAATGCAATCCTTGTGGCATGTATGAAGCACAAACATGGTTGGGAGGGTTTCAGATTATTTAAACTAATGTCTCTCTCGAAAGTTAAACCTGATCATGGTACCTTAACAGTTGTGTTGGGCGCCTGTGCAGATGTAGCATCCTTAGAAATGGGAAATCAGGTCAATTGCTATACCATAAAAACTGGTATTTCTTGTGATGTTTCTATCTTGAACGTATTGATTGACATGTATACAAAGTGTGGATCACATGAAAATGCTCGAATACTCTTTGATTCTATGAGAAATCCTGATATTGTCTCATGGAGTAGTTTGATTATGGCCTATGCACAATTTGGATACGGAGAAGAAGCTCTTGAACTCTATAGAACAATGAGTAGTCTGGGTGTTAAGCCAAATGAAGTTACAATGCTCGGGGTCCTTACTGCTTGCAACCATGTTGGATTGGTGGAAGAAGGTTGGCAGCTGTACAGAACAATGGAAACAGAACACGGTATCCTACCAACTATAGAGCATTGTTCTTGTGTGGTTGACATGCTAGCTCGTGCTGGATATGTAAAAGAAGCAGAGGCTTTTATAAACCAAATGTCATTTGAACCCGACGTTGTGGTTTGGAAGACACTACTAGCAGCTTGCAGAACCCATAAAAACGTAGAGATTGGAGAAAGGGCTGCAGATAATATTCTGAAGATCGATCCTTCCAATTCTGCTGCTCTTGTTTTGCTTTCCAACATATATGCCTGTTCCAACATGTGGGAAGATGGTGCGAAGTTGAGGAGAGTGATGAAACAAAGAGGCATCAAGAAAGTTCTGGGTCAGAGCTGGATTGAAGTTAAGGATACTGTCCACGTGTTCGTAGCAAAAGATAGTTTGCATCCAGAAAAGAAAAACATATACAGGATGCTAAACAAGTTGTGGTTGCAGATATTAGATGATGGCTATGTTCCTTTCCAGAACCACGCTGTAAGTGAAGCTATGAAGTAAGAAAACAAAGATGAACATATATCTCACTGTTCAGAATAGTTCAAGGTGGCTCCCGAAGTCATGAAAGAGTGAAGATTGAACCAGATTGTCATCAGCCAATCACCATGAAAAGAATGCAGGTATGGCTTCTATTGTAGTTATTTTCTCGGCATTTCCCTATTATATTTATAGCTGTCTGTTAACACTTTTAGCCTCTGGAGTATAAGTCAGCATATAATCTTCTGAACACGAAAGGTTGAGAGTTAAGACTAGGGAATGTTTTCTAGTAAGATAATTATATACTTTTGAGGATTAGAGAACACTAGCAAGCACTTTTTGTGATTCTCATGGTTTCCTTGCTGTTTTATATTTGTGAACAAAACCTCTCTTTTAATTTCATTGTATACTATTTTCCTTGCTGTTTAGCAAATATTCATGTCCGGGATAGAAGAATGGCTTTATTTTCTTATATTTTTCCTTCCTTATTGAACGTAGGAATCCTGGCCAGTGATTCTTCATAATACATGCTCAAAGCTACAAACAACTAGGTCCTATTGCGGAGCCAATTCCTCAGACTGATTCTCCAAACCTGGATAATCAACTTAATGGCCTTTGAGGCTCATTGAGTTCTTCAGCCAAAGAATGAAAAAGTAGGCTTCTGTAAAAGGCTATCCATACAACTTGCTGCTATAACTATTCAACGGGTAACCAGACAGATTCTTCAGCCAGTGGTACATTCAACAACTCTTCAAGAGTATAAACCCGAAATTTGGAACTAGAAATGAGGGCTTGATCGTTTATAAACCCGATCATGAATTCTCAAGGTTCCATTCTTTCATCTCTTGTCTCGTAGCACAGTTTATATCAACTCTTTGCAACTGAGGATTCTTCCATTTTCACTACATTACTCATATTTTGGTTTGGTTCAGATATTAATTGTTGTACTGAGTTGAGCCTCTGTTTTCTGAATTGTATGTTTGAGATAATAATATCAATGAAATGCTCAATTCTATCCACCTGTTATTGTTGAACATGTAAATTTCTCTTGGTCCGGACTCAATGAGAAGTATGTTGGTAATGAAACATTGATGCACAAATTGATTGCCAAGAAGCATAAGAGGAATCAGAAAACCTTTGCATAAAAACAATACAATTGTTACTCTGATTATCAGATTCAGACATCACCTCCGACACCTACATGTTTAAAACAACAGGTTGTTTACAAAACTTGGCATGAACAGCAAAATAATAGGCTCCACAATTCAAGCTGTTGCCACTACAGATACAATTTTTCTTAACTAAGAGCAGTGAAAGTATTTGGAAATCACATTCACATGAAAGATTGTCAAACTAGGTATTCATACACGGCATTTTAGTGATGAGAGCTTGAAATCGTCGGTTGACTTACTCGTCAAGCCCGTAGTCTTCTCCAAAGTACTTATCAACCAGACTATTTGCCATGATTCTGAGGTCTTTGTTTTCATGAAACTGAAATCTCTCCATAGCATCAATCCCGTCCTCTTGCTCCACAAGCTTTGGCCCTTCACCGTTTGGCATTCCCCTCAAGACCTGCATGCACAAAGTTTGAACTTTGAGTTGTCGAGAAACAGTTAAAATGAGAGGGAAGAAGTTAATAATTCTCGACACGATCATATGTTTCATGCTAAATGCCCTATATGAACATTATCTCGCAAAATACAAGTAACACGAAACTATAGAAGTTTATAGGTGAAATGAAACATTGAATTTGCTTACCAGCTCAATGAACTGAAGTCCTAGTCTTGCAGCTTCGATATCAGCAGATCTGACTAAATCAATAAAACCAGGAAGGCATCCTCTATTAACGAGGGAAACTAAGTGCTCCAGAATCAGATTTGGCCTCGCGTCACCTTCTGTTGGACTAACGCAAAGATTACCAAGTACATGTGCAACTTCCTTTCTAATATCAAAAGGGGCAGTAGAAAGAAAGCGCAACAACAATGGCACTGTCTCACTAAAATATATCAATTGCTTGTGTTCAACCGAACCGGCAGCAATATTTGATAGCACCCAAGTCGCTTCCTATACAGGTATAATGAATCAGAATGGGTAACCAAGGTTAATTTTCTTAATTATATAGCCAAACCGAAGTACCTTCTTCAGTACACGGTGCTCACTCTTCAAACACTTTATTAGAACTTCTATGACATTACCTGAAAAATGTCATCAAATGTGAGTATTTTACATTTTGGAAAAATGTGAAGAAAGTTATAGGCCTATCCTCTCTGATAG
The DNA here is from genome assembly GCA_036898065.1 of California macrophylla. Lineage (NCBI taxonomy): Eukaryota > Viridiplantae > Streptophyta > Magnoliopsida > Geraniales > Geraniaceae > California > California macrophylla. The sequence goes on along the minus strand of JAYMTO010000933.1, from coordinate 4,741 downwards.
TAATAATTGATGTAATTCACTGACCCGTGATTTCCTGTCCAGGAACAAGAACGTGATACGTTGTTTGTGAATCACTAGCTAGAAGATTCCCTAAGCTTCTCAGTACCTATACAGGAAACTATATATCAATACTCAATATTACATATGCCAGAAAGTAGTCTTAAGAGTTCCATAGATAGTTCACCCATTGTATAAACAGAATGATCCTCCCATACTAGAGTACTATTTGAATTGTTGACATATCATTATATACATCAGCAGCACATCAATATGCATGGCCTTTAAAATAGATGAGACAAGACAATGAGGAAATGCATTTCATAAGGAATTCACCATACCATCATTTTCTGTATGTTTTTGCCAGTTCCACACAATGAACAATAACGCAACAAAATTATAATCATGAAGTATTTTTATTTCATCTACATACAGGAAACTAATATTACTATCAACAGAATATCCTACAAATACATACTATATTCTTGGGTTGCAAAACATACAATCTCACAGGCATGAAATGAAAAGTTGCATTGCAAAGATATTGGACAAATACTTCATGTCATATGTAACACCCTGCATGGTAACCCTCATAAATAATTGCATTGGTTGGGGGAATCACGAGAAGAAAGTAACACAAAGCATATCCAATCATTTATTACTAAATGTTACCGGGATAAGCAACTGCAAACTGTTTGATGTTGCTAATCTTTCCACAAGTAGTTGAAGAACACCCCTCTTCACCAGCAAACCAGTTGCAACATTTGAAAGAGCTGAGAGATAGACAACTACCCATGCTACTTCAGTTGCCAACTCCTCATCCCTGATTTTAACAATTGAATTATGTATATATAAAATCCTCTGTTAAAAAGAAATATGTGCAGTTTGCTTTCAACATGGAGAATGATCATCTCATGTGAAGCTAATGCCTAGGTGGTAAGCTTTTTCTAGTGATATATTAAATATGATATCAGCTGATATAGAGTATGGTATTACTAACTTGTGTTTACACTTCACAGGACTAGTTTTCTGAATAGACTCATACAGTAAAGAATCTGCAGTGTGTCGTATTTGTAAAGGATAGCAGACAAAAGAATCAAAGTACACATTACAAGTTTTAGCTCAAAATGGAAAGGGTCCAAGTAAGAACTTTTAAAGTGAGCATCAAACTTAATGAGCAGAACTTGATATAGTTATCTACATATTAATTAGAACTTCACTTACGCTCTTTTCAGATGCCGAACAATCGCATCTAGTACCCCATCAAATCTAACAAGTTCATTCGCAGCTTTTGGATCTGGTCCCTACATTCAAGCATAATGAAGAATGTTGTAAATGGAATGTAGAAATTAAACATACATAGTAGTGATAAACATCATGTAGATCAGGAACAGAACATGGCCTGCAATTAAATTGTGCAGATTTGAAACCTTGATTAGGTTTGACAATGCCCAGGCAGCCGTTCTCACAGTTGAACCCTTGCTTGGCAGCATCATTTTGGCTAGAGGTGGTAAAGCCCCTTGGGATAGCAAAACCTTCCTGAGTTCCTCCCCCTCACCAGCTACATTTCCCAAGGCCCATGCACATTGCTCAGCAACAGGCGATGAACTTTTTTCTACAGAATGAGTAGGATTATATTTTAAAATGCTCAACTAACTGCACGATATACTGAAGGAGTTGAATTAATGCATAGGGAATAAAAGTGGGATAGTTGATCCTCCCTATGTAAATATTTTGCTGAAATAACTCCAGCGTTGGCAAACCTTCAAAAAAAGTTCTATCACATTCACATGCATTTGAAGGTAAAAGCATGTTCACAATTGAATTATATCATGTTTTTTGCTGATGTCATACAACATGGACCGTCAGGCAATTGAACATGAGGTCACAAATATGTATGCCAAGCTATTACTAACCTCCAAGATGAGCAATAACCAATGGTAATGCAGGCAACAATGCTTTTGTTTCTTCTGAATTCCCAGCTGCAATATTAGTGAGGCACCAAGCAGCCTCGAGCAACTGAAACATTACAAATAAAACAGGTAGTTTAGTAAGGGTTTCCTCCATCTTTAATGAATTTGTGGATACCAAAATTTCTGGTAAACAGACACCTAATTGATGCATTACTCTCACATCTCAACAGGTTTGTAGAGAAACATGCAAGTTACTTTCAATATGATTGTAATTCAAAACTAAATAACTAGCTGGAACCTGAGAACTTAGCACTGAGATAGATCCAAAATCTACTTCTTTGCCATTATCATTTCATAATGACCAATTCAACTTAGTTTGCAGCAGATACATCTAATAAATAGTAAAATCAACAAAATATTGATAAATTCTTTGGACCTGTTCATCTGGAGAGCCAAAAGAAAGGCACTGCACAAGAATAGGTACTACTCCAGCCTTAAGAGCAGCTTCAATAGGAGCGAACTCAGATCTGGACAACAATCGCCTTAATGCACGAAGTGCATTCACCCTTTTCTGCATTGCACCTTTCCCCCTACAATTAGACAGAAAGATGATGTAAAGCAACTTGAATGGATATCAAATATGATTGTCAACAAAAGAATCAAACACAAAGTGCGTCAATAAAAATCACCCACTATAACTCTAGAAGAAAATGAGCATATCCACATGATACACAAATTACAGTTAACAATGTAGTTATGGAGGTAATCTTCCCAAAAAATTCTTTTGGTAGGAGGGGGAAAAGTTGGTGGGAAGAACGTACAGAAGAATGAAAGTAAATTTTTTCCCACCAGATTGTATGGTAAGGTGAAACAAAAAAATACTGAACTATCTCCCCCACTTTTACATTTCCCATCTGTTTCCGAAGAATTGGTTCTTGGTGCATCCAAGAGGAATGCACTGGCATTACTTAGCTCCACCAAAGATAAAGAAGGGGATAAACTTCCTGTGTAGGTACAGACAACCCTCCTAAAGTCACCAAAGAACCCCATTCCAGTAGCAGTAAGAATACACTTGAAGCTTGACAATGTGCTAATAGACACTGCCCTACTGAAAGTTTAAATTTGCACATGCATAAACACAATTTACAAAGAACATTATATAGTTTAAGCAATTAGCTTAATACCCAGAATGGCATGCAGATTTTAGGCCCTGATTTAGATATATGAAGTGTGTGTTGCTTATGCATGCACCCCAATTTCCATTTCTCATAGAATGTTCTTCTCTATGCAATCTGTTAAGGGTTTTGCATAATCTCATAATTCTAGACATCAAAAGAAATACCACAATATAAGTGCACTAAGATTCAGTCCTAACTCATACATTTGTTCTCATATAGTTCCACAAATACATTAATAGCTAAATAAATAAGCATGTAGGATGAACATACTGATAGGCAACTGCAGCAGTTAACTCCTGTACCACCGAAGCAGCTTCAACCTCCAGAACTGATTGCTCTTTTTCAACCACCATGCCACTGTCATTTTCATTGTCATTAGGAGCATCACCACCACCATCAACCCCAACCATGCAAAAGCGCTTCGCTCGAACCAAAGATTCTCTCCTTTCTTTACCCACAGTTACTGCATTTTGACGTCTCCTTTGTGCCGCGGAATTCCCAACTAGGAATTATATAATGCATACAATTAGAGTTAACACCCGAACCAAACACATCAAAACAATTTTCTTTTATAAAAACAATACTACTAACTGAAAAAATCCCCTTTCACTATCATGATCAATTCATTTGTGACTCACTGTTTCTTCGTAATCACTAATCACCACACAATCAATTAACACATACCAACACCTATCAAATGAGATCGACTGTTTGATCACTAATTTAATCAACCTCACTACAATAAGCCTACTCCTACTGATTAGATATGCTTGAGCTCCACCATTCCTATTTTCAGTAACTCAAATTTTCATATTTTTCCTTCATATATATTTTCGCGGCAACCAAACAGAAGGTCGACAGTACCGAAACAAGACATCAAAAAACACTCCTACACAAAATTTCTCTTAATATTTTTCTCGGCAACCAAACAGAAATTTGACAGTACTGAAACTGGAAATAACCTAGTGACAAAAACAGGAAAGTACCTGAAGCTTTGATCGGGTCTCTTCTTAGAGAAGCCAAGCTCTCGTCGGCCATTGCAGAGAAGCTCACATAGACTGTCTTTGACCAGAGAGGACACGACCCGAAGAAATCGATCGGTAACCGCGAAAAATCGCCGCCATGTGTTGCTTTCTAATTCATGTATTTACATGTTCAGTCCTTGGAAGTTTCTGATTTTACACTCGTGCCTTCTCGGATGATATTTGAAATAACGTTTAAAGACCTTGAGATATGAAGTATTTCGTTCCAAGTCCCTATGGTTGAGCCCATGTGAAATAGTCAAAAGGCTAGCTAGGTGGGCCTGATGGGCTAAGCCAATCATTAATTGGGTTTAATGAGTATGAGCCCACTAATTAAATGAGAATAGTTTTAGTATGAGATTTAAACAGAAATATAATTTTAGGAGATTTTGGGTTTCTATATAAATAAAATATCTTATAGATTAATTTATAAATAAAATGGAATTAAAATACTTTAAAGTAAGCGTATTCAATATAAAAAATATATTTTTTCAAATAATAGATATGAAAGATTATTTTTTTAGTTCAGTATATTTTTTAACAAGTTAATTTCATATTTAAAGTAAAGATTATTGAAAAAAGCAAGACGTGTTAGTTATGTATTAGTTTGGTTGTCTATTGTCTTAAATCA
>JAYMTO010000932.1:0-10273 GCA_036898065.1 California macrophylla | reverse complement strand
TTAATTAATTGTTAAACAAGCATAAGTTGATCGGAATGCTAATAATGAGAGGGTAGTTTGGTTCAGCGTCTGAAAACATAAGGGGCTTTGATGTGATATGACAGTTACATCAGGCTATCGAAACATGAAACAATTCAAATGATACATTAACTTGAAGTACCTGGGAGGGCCTGTTACTATAGAAGAAACCTCACTAGCAGCTTGAACACCTCCACTCATGGCAATTCCAATATGTGAAGAAGCCAAGGCAGCAGCATCGTTGATACCATCACCAACCATTGCTACTACGTTTTTGTCCTTCTGAAGTTCATCTATGAACTTCTTCTTTTCATTTGGTTTAACTCCGGATAGCACCTGCAATCCATCATAACATATATATCTGACATTTAGTTATGTATCTTTTTCATGTCTGAATAAAAATATACACTCTTTAACATATTTAAGTTTAATATGAGTCACAATTAACATGCGATACAAATACAGCTCCAAAATTATACTTTATTACGGGATTTAGGTTTTCGATCAGCTTAGTGCAAAAGTCCACCAGTTTGGATTTCCCATATAGGATTAATTATGATATTGATGTGGGTTTAGCAAAACAAAGTGTTTATAATGATGGGGAAAAGTTTGTATTCCTTAGAGCCAAAATAGTTATCTAAGTGGCTCTTATAAAATGCCAGCTTAACTAGAAATGGATTGGATTTCACACAAAGGTCGTTCAAAGAAGATGATTAAGCAATTGCTTTTCTGGCCATAGGATAAGTAAACTGCAACGGACAGGTAGGTTGTCTCACACTCCATTTAAAAGCAAAATAAAAGTACCTGTTAAGCAGCATAGCTCCTTCAAACAGATGTTCATGCTAATACTCAACTTTTAGAATAAGGTCATTAAGGTGTTTTACTGGGAGGACGGGGAAGTCGCTGAAAGGAGACAGCTGGAAATTTCTTACCTTGTCTTTTGGAATACCAACAACTGACGCAACATACTCAGCAGTGTTCTTTTTGTCCCCGGACAGCATGTATACACTAATTCCTTGACTAGAAAGAGACTGAACAACATGTCCTGCATCTTCCCGGATCTGATCCTCTATTTAAAGAAGACCGACTAGATTATGATCTACTCCTACATACACCACAGATTGATTCCTAGGCTCCTCCATTTCTTTGAATGGATTTTCAATCACTCCCTGCCTGCAGAAAGGAGGGGGAAAAAACTCAACTGAAAGTATAGTATACAAAATACATTAATATATGTACCCTGAAGTATGATCACTTTGATGAATTGAATATAAAGCTCTCCACCAATAATAAATTGCATTTTCATATCAAAATGTTTATGTGAATAATGAGATCAAAAGGTATCAAAATCTTAGCACGGGTGCCACCCAAAAGGTGAAAAGGGTAGCTCCACAACCCTGGGCAATTTATCTAACTAAACCAATTCAAGCATAAATCAATAATTTAATCCACTGGCTTGCTGCATTCTACTGTCCTCAGACAAATTGACCCAAGAACTAAAACTTGGGGCATGGGGAACAGGGCAGGATCGGGGAGACATAACCTTTTAGATGTGAAGCCCGGCCGATATATGTACCTCAATTTAAAATTGTGGAATATGCTAAATCTGCAAGTGGGCTGATTGCCTGAAATAGGGGTAGACCTCGTCTAACTTCTACAGGCTAGAGTATAGATCTCAAAATGAAGAGTATGCCACTAAACAGATTCCTGTCCTTATTTATTCTGGAAGGGATTATGATATGACGAGATTTACTACGGAATATATACAAGCAAACCCAATAGTGTACCTTTGAATCCAGTCTAGTGTTCCAACAGAAACCTTCTTGTTTTCAACAATAGCTACTGCACCAGACCCAGGTTCCTCCATGAATGTTCCATCTTCCACCTGTGAAGTTCCATCATCAATTAACCATCCTTAGAATAACCCAGCAAGGCAGCGATTATAGATCAGACTTTAATATTTTCTGTTGGCAAAAAAATAAAACAAAAAAGAACCCAATGAAGCTCAAGCAGGTGTAAATAGACATTTAATACAGCGGAACATCTTGATTAACAACAAGCCTGCCTCAGTGCAAGGACCACCTTGGACAAGAAAAGTGCAATTCATCTATAAACAGATCACAGAGTCAAACCTTATGATATGCCCTAATCCTGAACCACACAATTATTAATTGTTCCAAATTACTTTGAAAAAGGCATAGGCTCCACAGTCAGATGGTACCTTTACATTCCGTGCCTTGGCAACCTGAGCAGCTTCCACGATTGCTTTGCCAACAGGATGGATTGTATTTGCTTCTACTCCAGCAGCTAGCCTTAAGACCTCAGCTTCTGAGTACATGTTATTTGCATCTTGTCTGCATCAAAAAATGGTTTTCACTACCATCTTAACAGCATAACATAGCAAAGTATGCATATTAACTTCAGATGCATTAAATCTTCATGTATCAAACAACTTCATGTCTATCACTTTCTTATAGAACACTAATATAAAATGATGTAATATTTGACAGATTTAAACATTTTTTTCTTCCCCAACAGGCATTTTCAAAACATATAATGAAACAAATAGAATACTGACCATAACAACTCAGATCAAAGGTTTAGCGATACAAAAAAAAGTGACAACCCCCATCACTACCTTGGTCCTGTATCTTGATCATTTGTGCATCCACCAATCACAATCTTAGTCACAACAGGTCTGCCAATAGTTAAAGTTCCAGTTTTATCAAACACAATAGTGTCCACCATTGAAAACTTCTCTAAAATACTTCCACCACGCAGAAGCAAGCCTCTTGTTGCCCCTAAGGAAGTTCCAACCTGGGGATGCACCATATCAATCATAGTGCTACTAAAATTTAAGTTTACCCCAAAGTTCTCGTGCAACATGGAAGTTCTGTAGTGTTTACAAGGAGTTTACCAACACAGCGGTAGGTGTAGCTAAGCCAAGTGCACAAGGACAAGCAACAACCTGCATTTATATGACAAAGATTCAATACTACGTAGAAAAGAGGCTGTGCTTTGTGAACACCATAAACGGTAAAAGTACTAAACTAAAAGTAATTGAAAATAATTCACATCAACGATTTCTTTTATGTTTATATAGGAATATATCGGTGTCAATGTTTATGATGAAAAAGTCATCAACTTCTGCTGTTGAATGATCATAATTAATCCTTATCTAAGAACAAGGAAAAGTTTAAACGTATAGGATTAGAAAGTTGAATAAGTACTGTGGCCTAAAACTCTACACACCATACCAGCACACTGCAAGAAAGCTGCAATGCCAACGAAATTGCACTTCCTTGATAAAATGCAGAAGGTACAGCTTGTGAACCAAACAGGTTCCAAAACACAAATGTAGCAGCAGAGAGTGCCATTACTCCATAAGTAAAGTGCCCAGACACCTGATGAAGCAGAACAAGAGAAGGTGAACCAACAATATGGAAACAAAGATATGTATAGTTCTCAAGTAAACTTCCTTACAGATTTTAGACTACGAGCATATGAATAATAAAAAACAGAATGATTGGTTCATTGAAGACATAAACTTTATTGGCCGATGAAAGGTGTATGTATAGTCTGCCGGATAAAGAGCAAATTGACCATTATCTACCTTTTTTTCAAGGGTCTGAACAGGTGCATAAACATTGATATTTTTTTGTGCTGAGTCTCATTCCCAGTTACCTTACTTCTCATGAACAACGCCTCAGAAATTTACTGCCCTTCATTTAAACCCCATGCCCAAGCAAATACTAATTCCGTCATTTTTGAATACCCTAGACCATACAATTTCCTGATCGTCTATCTGTTAGCCTGTATCAACGATTCAAGTGCATGAAACACTCTCATAACTAGGATAAAAATGAGCACACCATTACAATCTATAGGTTTATACCAGATTTTCCCTTTTTGAATTTCTCTTACTGTCATGTAGCAATTATACTTATGGTCTAATATTTTATAGAGCCTAGCCATAAAGCAAAATAACAGAATGCAGAGATCAAAACAATGCATAAAATTCTAGAACAGCACTGAAGGAAATAGTCGTATTTTATCTTATCACTTGATATCATAGCAGGTTTTACTCATTTACCCATTTTGTATTTTCTGATTCTATTTCGAATAACATGATCAGACAACTCTATTACCACATACATTGCATACCATCTAGTCCAGATCTTTTTATTTCCTTATGTTGATTACAACATCTATAACTTCATACTTTTAATTTACAAACCAAAAGTTCTCAGATAGTAGCTACTAGGGAGATTGCCAACTTGTTCTGCATTGGTTAACATTATTTGCAATATGTAAAAAGAAGTTAAGTACACTTTTTTAAATCACAGAAAAGGCTAGACTGTTGGCCCCTCTTAACAGTATTATACAACTAATACAACTTGAATAGCAAAACAAAATTTTGAAAGGAGAACCTTGTCAGCCAACTGCTGCACTGGAGCTTCCCTATTCTGTGCTTCTTCCACCAATCGGACTATGTCTCCCATGGCAGTTTCACCACCTGGTCTCCGCACTTCAACTGTAAGAGTTCCATTAAGGTTTATACTTCCAGCTGCAACTTGACTCTAGCACAGGCATGGAACTCAATATAGTATGCTAGTATGAAAGGAAATAAGCAGCTAGAATTACTGTGGTGACATATACCCAGACAAATTGATGTGGTTAACATGGAAAAAGGGCATTGTGGAGAATAATACTTTAATACACAATGTGTTATTATTAGACATCACCTATTCTACGGAACTTAAAAATCATTAATTAAGGTAACTGAAGAGTAATAATACCCCAGGTAGTTTGGTCACTGGTAAGGGTTCCCCAGTGAAACTTGATTCGTCTATGGTGCTTCTGCCTGCTCTTACAATTCCATCTGCTGGAACACGATCCTAAAAGTATGCAATACCATAAATAAGATAACCCATTCACAATCCTTGAAATAGATAGCAAGGAACATCAAAGAATCACACCAAATCTAAAGAATAAAAACTCAGTAAAATTTCTCCAACCAATAAAACAAAGGGTAAGGTACTTATTGTGCTCACAAAACTAAAGTGAAATACTTACTCCTGGCAGTACAACAACTTGGTCTCCAACAGACAGACTGTTACAAGGAATTTCAACAAGTGAGCGTGACTCTTCTATATCACCATCAACCAAAAGACGGGCTTTCGATGGTAAAATACTTAAAAGTCCTGTCATATCACTGGTAGCTTTAATTTTAGCTCTCTGCTCAAGATTCCTTCCCAACAAGACAAATGCTATCAACATAATTGGTTCCTCAAAAAATGCATTCCAACCCTGCATAGACAACATCATTAAAGAGGATTAGAGCATCAACTCATATTATCATTGTTATGCTCAGTTTTCACTTCTGAAATAATAAAAAGAATTATATGAAGGTTAAGACAGAAAGTCGGGCAGTCAACACAACAAACACAATTGTTTTTTTTTCTCGGCAACGAACACAATTAGTTAGCAGGAGAGAGGGAGAGGTGGAACATTTATGCTAATAGATCCAGTTCCAAAGAGAAGTCTGAAGCTAATATATTGCCTTCAATTAAGTTTAATCAGCTTTGTCTATTTATTCCCCTCCAAAACAAGAAGGTGGAAGCATAGAAGACTGGTGTTAAAAGGTTGCAAGACTCAATGTTATGGCCAAATCTCAGATGGCATGAATCACCAGGGCCACAACGTAACCAGGTAAATGACATGTAACAAAGGATTTGGATATACCTAATACATGAGAAACTAGCATCACATATACTCTAAAATGTAAATACATCAAGTATAATCATGCATTATGTTGCTTCATTCTGGGAATCAACTGACAGATGGAGAGTTAATGACTGGAAATGAATAGCCAGGAGACTTGATTTCTTAGGGTGTATATAAGAACACCTATACAAACAAATTAAAAGAATAAAAGTTAAGTGAAAAGAACAATGGTAGAATAGTTTATGGGTGCTTATACTTAGAATTCAAGCTATGGTAATGATTACCATGACGAGTCAGTATACCTGTCAGTCTCTTCCCAAATGACAACAAATATCTGAACAACTACAACCACCTCACATATTATACACTATACTGTATACTATAATCATCTCTTATAAGCAGTATACAGATGGAACTAGAATGAAAGCAAAGATACAGATCTCTTACCAGTTTTGGTATGAAGGCAGCTATTGAACTGACAGTAAATGATGATAATGCCCCAAGCCCAACTAAAGTGTTCATGTTTGGAGCTCCTCTGAAAAGACTTTTTACACCACCAACGATAAGTTGACGGCCAGGACCAAGTAAAGTAAATAAACACAAGGACAGATGAAATCCTGTGGAATGAAATGCATGGATCCATGAAGCCTTAACTCCAGCAAAATGAGACAGATGGCCTATGAGGCATACAGCACATAATGCCCAGGAGACAGCAAGCGCACGACCTGTAATCACTTAAGGATTTAGCCTCACGATTTGGGGGAGTATTATTATCAGCATAAATGCTCCTACAGTCTGAAATAATACCCTAACAGATCTGAGGAGTAATAATAATAGTACATGAAAGAAGAAGAAAACAAGATATCTACCGCTTTCTTTTAAACGATTGCGCTTTTCATCCATCTTCCTATCAAAAACTTTGAAGAAATTGTCTACCCCTGAATCTGCACACATATACAAAAATGTAGGTAATATCATGGATTACTGAAAGTTTATCAAGAAAGAAAATCAGCTTGCTATTATGAAAAAATATGCCTTTTTTTTAAACTCTGCAAAAAAATGTTTAAAAGTGGAAGCAATATGTGGTGGTTAAAAACAAGGTTAAAGCCAGTAACATTGAGTGAAACTTCTGCTTAGACAAAAAGTGGATTGTGTATGTCAAATTACAGACAATCATCATAAGTATAGGTATGACTCAAGTTTCCCACCACATAAAGGAACTCTATTTGAAAACAGTTTAATTATTTACACATTTTTGTGCAAAGTACAAACTTCTTGCCAAACAAAGACATGGAACTATTGCATCCACATCCATTTATATTAGAGACTAGAGACACATATAACAAGAAATGTTATTGAGGATGAAAAATAAATTATAAACCAAAAGGTGCATACTCCAAGACCAAAAATGGTAATTATAAAGCCTGTGAACTGATTTTTAACATGAAATATGCAATACGCATGGAAGTATTATATGTCAATGATTTTCCCAATAGTCATATAGTGAATGTACATTAAAAGCATATTTGGATACTCCAGAAAGCTAATTTGGCATGAGAATCTGATACAAAGCTCTGAAATTGCACAATCTTAAGAACATGTCCACTCATGTCACGAAAAGTTATCACAATGATCATAATTTAGTTGAACCTAGAATACTTAAAGTAGATTAGCAGATGCAGTTTACAAAGCGAAACTTCCATTTGAGTGTTCTACATGGTCAGATGAACAGAACGGTTTGTTGATTTGAATAAGAATAACCAGTAACCAGGACACATTACGAATTAAAATCATACATTGTATCCTTAAGAGTGATCTTCTGTGGAGCTACATAATTGTTACTTCACAATCAAGGCCAAAGTATAATAATACAAACATCAACATCACCCAAACTGACATGTGATGCGTGTAGTTAATTGACTACCTTATGCATGGAATACAGTGAACATAAATGATGAAATCCTATGTTCCAATTATCTTTAAAAATTTCCTAAATGCAGTCTAACATCGAATTCTCAGTCAAGGGTCTCCCCAGAAACAAATATGATCTATCCACCCAATCCACCACAAGTGGGCGATGAAACACCTAATTAAGGGGATAATCATTACATTACATTACATTGAGTAAACCTATCCTTTTAAATCTGTAATAGTAGAAATGGGGTTTATAGAAGTCTATTAATATAAACAAGTGGGTACGAAATTGAAAATCCGATGAATTAGAGACATACCACAAGGAACTATGGTTGCTCCTCTCACAAGAAATCTTTTGCATTTTTATTATCTCCTTCAGTAGCTCTCTGACCTGCCACTAACCCACCACCTTCATGTAAATTATATGAAAACCCCTAGCAATATCTACTCACTTAAATTAGAGGTACCTAGTGGACATCTTGATAAAAGATAAAGATACTAGATGATTTTGCTCTTACAATGTTGTTTTATATTGAGTCTCAAAGCTCAACTGATAGTTCAATCCTAAAATGTTGAAACCGCAGTCACATTTCTAGTTGATCGTACATATGCATAAAAAGGACAGGCGACTTGATGGTTCTTCCTATGGCCTACATAGTACCTATAAACTAAATCGTGTATGTTTGAGCAAGGTTCCCAACATCAAGGAAACCACCACTGAGTATTTCATAATAGATAAAAAAACTAGGGGTTAGATCTCCATCAGCACCGATACGAAATTTAACGCACAAAAAAAGTATTAATATTTAACAGCATTTACTAGTTGGAATAAGGTATGGTTTAATGGTAATCCTCGTCGTGATTGTGACAAATATTGATCTAGCCCCAACATTGCTTGGGGATAGATAAGTACCTTTTCAGATTTTCCATATGCTTTCTTACAAAAGCATAAATAGACAACCTCAAAAGAGATTGTTTAAAAAAACACAATATTGCAGACTAATAAATAGTACACAAGTCACAATCAAATAATAGTGATATATATCATGCTTACCTCGAAGGTTAGACTTAAAACCACAACTTGTCAAATGATTTGCAAGTGCTTCTCCTATCTGTTTTTGCCAGTTCGGGATAGATTTGGCATCAGATGCAGGCCAGACAACTGCTGTCTCTGTAGTGAGATTGACACTGGCGGAGTACACTTGTGGCTGTAAAAGAACAAATATAATTACAACTCAAGGAACTGATAATATGGCCTACAACAAGAAAAACAAAGTTTTTCCATATGCCGGAATGTAGTTCCAGATAACATCGTAGCAACCTAGATTGCATTTCATAGCATAAAACTTGAAAGAATCTCGATGTGGATCCATGTCCATAACCATAACTGTAACTTCTACGGGTTAACTGTGAAACTACTCATGTGACATGATAAACTAGTTTGCATGCATTTTTGTCTCACATTCTTCATGTACTAATCAATTCAGATAAACTCATTTGTAACTAGTTGAGGCTATCTTCATCAGTGTGGAATTGAAGCTTTGGAATGGGAATTAGAAGATTGAGATTATCAACGATCAAGTCCACATTGCTAGAAAAAGTAAAACAAGTCCTCCAAAAGAAAAAGCAAATCAATTTTATCAACAGCAATCCTGATGAGAAAATCGAAGAAGAGAGAATTTACCTGACTCTCCAAAATTCTCTTCACACTGGAAGCACATCCTCCGCAGGACATTCCCTGCCAGTCACACCAGCAGAAATTGAGCAAATGTCTCCATACATAGATACATACATTTTCAATTGAGTATAACGAAGAGGAAGAGGTTGTTACACACTCCAACATCGAGTATAATCACGTCACTGGCCACTGCCGCAGCCTCCTCCCCCCCTGCCGCCCGTGCATCGCCACCGTCCGATCCACCCTCTCCATTTCCACCGCCTCCTCCTCTCTCCCCTCCGAAACCGCCGCCACCTCCCCCGGACGCAAACGAAGCAGCTGAGCTCGACACGCACTGCAAACGACTCCGAACCGAAGGCACAACCGCGCAGAGAGTTCTCAGAGACTTCACAGGCACCGAACCGAAAGCATTTGGTCCGTGGAAGTGCCTCTTGCTGTTGCTTCTGTTACCGACGCATCTGAGGCGGCGCGTGAGGATCTGAGAGAGAAGAGAGTGGCTGCGACTCGGAGGAGCTGCGCAGAAATGGCGGTGAAGGCGAAAGAGAAAGGGACTGATGGAGGAATTGGTTAGTGGTTTCGAAAACGCAGACTCCATCTCAGAGCACAAGAGCTGTTCGATGAAATGTCTGTACCAGTCTTAGCTTTATCTTTCTGTAATTCTGTTAGCCTCTCATCCGAATCAGTCACCGTAGTCTCGCATCGCAGCAGATTGGACTGTGGAGAGGGAGTCTAATAATGTCGTATCACACTCACCTATGAGTCATTTACAATAATAACCTTGATTGTCTTATTTATTTGGTATATGCCATCGATGAGTTGGGCCTTCTACGCCCCTAAAGACTACGAGGCCCACTTGAACATATACGTGACGATGAACAAGTTTGATAATTGAGTGATACGTTTAAAAAAACAATAATAAATAATAAACCCTAAAGG
>JAYMTO010000931.1:0-10276 GCA_036898065.1 California macrophylla | reverse complement strand
CGTATGGCCGCCAATATGACTTTTCATGTGTTGTTTGTTATTACGACAATAATCTGTGGTCAAGTACAATTTAGTTGCTATGGAGAAATCATTTCTATTAAGGTTATTATATACTGTTTTTTTCATTCCTCTATTGCTTGCTAGGTGTTTTGTTGAAGAATGACACATTTGATTTTGTAGAATGACATTGGAGATATTTATGATTGTGTGGATATTTACGAACAACCCGCTCTTAGCCATCCGGCACTCAGAAATCACACGATTCAGGTTTGTATTATTGTGATTATGATGTTAAATCGATGTTTTAAAATTAAAATTAGAATTTTATGATATAGATGAGGCCGAGCAAGGAGTTGCATGGACAGAATTCAAGTTCAAGATTTGATGATTTGGTAAATATTAAGTGTCCAGTAGGAACTGTTCCGATTCCAAGAGCTCAAGGGTTAAACAACGCTACATTTTTATCCTCGGGAAAAAACCGGCATCTCCTGGCAGGCGGTCCTCCTCGCGTGGATGTAAGTCATAATTAAATCGATATATGTGAATCATAACGAATAAAATGAGAAATAGTTTGCAGGGATACGTGCGTCGGGGAAGACATTCGAGGGAGCCCAAGCAAGTATAAGTTTATATAACCCTAAAGTGTATGGCGATACTCAATACAGTTCAGCTATAATATCGATTGAACATGGTAGTGATCAAATAAAAGCGGGATGGACGGTAATTAAACTATTTCATAATTTTGGATTTATTTTCTTACTCTTATATACAAATAACTATGTTTTTTTCCGTACAGGTACATCCACATCTGTACGGTGATACACGAACTCGATTTTTCACCTTTTGGAATGCCGTATGTTTTGCAATATAACTCAATTTTTCATCAATGTACAAGATTGTTTTGATCGACCTATATGTATATATATTGTTTTTATTACATTTGATGATATTTTTTGACAGGTGGATGATAAAGGCAAAGTTACGGGGTGCTACAATGTTTTATGTCCCGGATTCGTTATAATCAATAATAGATTTCCACTAAACTATGCTTTTCCAAAAATGCCAACATAAGATAAAGAGTGAGTTGAAATGCGTGTGGATGTGACTAGGGTAATGCAATGATTAGTTTCTTGATACAAAAGCCTACATACTTACTAATTACATTATCATTATTATTAATATTAGGATCCAAATACTGAAAATTGGTGGCTTATATTGGACGAAGCAAATTTGGGGTATTGGTCAGAATCCATATCCACAGGTTAGCGGACGTAGAAGGCAAATGTAATGAGGTTCGACGGAGAGATTAAGACTCCGAAAGATGAAGACCACCCACAAACGGGAAGTGAGGATTTTGAGAATAAGCGACATGACAGAAGTTGTTATTTTTCCAAAATATATTTTATTGATGATAGAAAGTTTCCGACAATCCCTGGTTGTATGGCACCATAGATGTTGTAAGGTCTGAATGCTTGTAGGAAGATGAACATTCCAAGAAAAATGATGAGCGATAATATGTTTGGAGGTAGAGGACAAGGGCAAAACTATTGATGGATGCTAAATGATGTATTAATAAATGAAGTTATTCAAATGGTGTTGACTTATTTGGAGTAGTAATTTGACATGTTAATTCTATTTTGAGTCATCATACAATACATCTTCAAGGTCAAGGAATAGTCTCCTCTCATTCATTCATTATACATATCTCACTTAAATATCAACACCTCAAATCAATTGCACTAAAGTGAAAACTGGGCCTTATTAGATCCGTTGGCCCAGAAACTAAACTTGAAACGACGCCGCGTGAACTGCTTTGCTTTGCGTGCCTATTTTTAGATCTATTCCACTCTCTCAATTTCTCAAGCAATAATGTCGCCCAAGTCGAAAGACTCTTCTTCTCAACGGTAAATTCCACTTTACTAGTGCTTGTTTCATTTCAGACTGAGATTTGAAAAGTGGGTTGTTTCAATTGTTTATGTAGGGACAAAAGATTTTGCTCTCATTTTTTATATTTATTGTTGAATCAACTAACTCAGTTTTTCTACAATTAAAACTAAACTGTTTCTTATTGGGAAGATTTGGAGTAATATGATGTTCATACGGCCATTGATTTTATGAAACAGTTGGATTCTTTGATTACAAAATGCCATGTTTTCTTCTTTCTGCATCTATAACATTATTATTCATTTCAATTTTACACTGTAAAACATGATAATTCACATGCATTCTATGTCATAATTACACCTTGTGTTTGGCTAGACCAGAGAAAGTTCAGTTTGTGTCTTGGCTATCCCGTGTTATGTGTTAAGTTTTAGAGTTTAAGTATTATTTGTTTTTGTTAATAGAGGTTGCATGCTTCAATTCTACCATTGAGGAGGGATGCCATGGACATGGATATTTCAGCAATAGAGAAAAATAATACTTTTGAATTGGGTTTGATCGCAACACTGCTTCAGTTCATTTCTTTGTGTTAAAATTCATTTGGAGATCCCATTTGCGTTCTCTGGTTCATACTATGTGCAATTGTTGGCCCTTTTAGAGTTCTCTTGGCACGCTATCTGGTAATAAATCTTGTTTGGATGCAAGCATTCTCACTGAAATCCTCAGATAAATTTGGATTGTGTTTGTTTTATTTAGTCATTGAACATGACACTGATATAGTTATTAAGGACAACTGGGAGTAGCTTCAATGCGATGTTGCATACTATATTAACAGTGATGTTAAGAGTTTTCCGGTCAAGTATATAAATGAGAGAAGTTTGGCTGAATTCAGTCAGCGTCTGAAAGGGAAAAATGGACGTTTTCGTGGGAACTTATCTGGTAAACGTGTTGAATATACTGGCAGGACAGTTATATCTCCTGATCCTAATCTTATGATTACTCAGGTCAGGCGTTATACTAAAGCATGATTAATTTGGGGGATGGAAATACTTTCCTTTTAATTTTGTCTTTAATGGATTTTCTGGGTCCCGGTCGCAATTCCTATCCATAAGGCGCGAATCTTTACTTATCCTGAACGTGTTTCCCATCACAATATAGAGAAGTTGAGGCAGTGTGTTCCACAACAGACCTAATAAGTACCCTGGTGCAAGGATGGTTTGACAACCTGATGGTGAAATGAGGCAAGTATAGGATGCATCTTTTACCCCAATCAATATATGTTTGTTTTATAATGTACTAAGATGGGGATGTTGTTCTTTTTAATCGCCAACCAAGCTTGCATCGGATGTCTACAATGTGCCATAGGGTGATTACATTTGACTTAAGTAGATTGCTTTGTATTGCATGATATTCTTTCATTTTCATTTATAAAGTTTTCTCTCTGCATTTAGGCGAGGATTATGCCATGGAGAACACTGAGATTCAATGAATCTGTTTGCAATCCATATAATGCTGATTTTGATGGTGATGAGATGAATATGCATGTACCACAAACAGAAGAGGCTCGAACAGAGGCTCTGATGTTGATGGGGGTAAGTTGATTTGGTTTTCGGCATGTGAATTGTGTGGAGTTGGATTTAGGTTACCATCATGATTGAAATATGATAAGTACATTTTACTTGCACTTGTCATGTTTTTTATCTTTTGATGATTGAATGATTGTCCTTTACCTGCCTTTATCAAGGAAATGCTTTGCGTTCAATCTTTTGCGATTGTTTTAGGTGCAAAACAACCTATGCACGCCAAAAAAAATGGAGAAGTTTTGGTTGCTTCCGCTCAAGATTTTCTAACATCTTCACTTCTCATAACAGGGAAGGACATTTTTTATGACAATGCTAATTTTGCACTAATGTGCTCTTACTGGGGGATGACAATATGACATTGATACTATTTATTAGCCAACACCAGCAATACTTAAGGTACGGTGAGCTAATATCCGGGCAACTTGGGAAGGCTACTCTAGGTTTGTTTTTTTTCTTTGTAAGCCACTTGAGTCTTGGGTTCCCTGGATTATTTCATTTTGATAAATCCTGTTCAATAAGGTGGACAAATTTATGAAATATTCTTTTAGTGAACCACATCTTTGTCAGAGACTGTAATTTATTCTCTAATATCTTTTAACAATAAAAATAATAGTGGATCTGAAGATATAAATGAGTCCAATACATCCGTGTTTCCCTGAATAAATGTCGGGTGCAGTGCAGCTCAAATACCAGGGTTTGATCACCAAACCAAACTTCCTAGAGAAATTGCATTGTCTCGTGAATGTAGAAAACATCATTTCTGTGCTTCATACTCTTTGGGTTGGGAGACTTGTTTATGTGCTAAAAAAAGGTGTCCGTTCGGTACTGTAGTGCAATTTTCTCATTTACTAAATCATCTGATTTTCCTTCTTGGGTGGAACGAAAAAAAAAGACTGCTAACTACTTAGGGCTGGCATTTGAGGATGAGGTAACAATAGAAGTTATAAAGCACAGGTTCTTCTTCAAGGCCAGCCTACCAGTACCTTGTGCTTACTGGGTACTGGTACACCTTGTGTACTTACCAAGTACATGTGGAAGCAATTGAATAGTATTTTTCACTGGTGCACTGTTAAAATACTTATGCTTAATAAATAGAATAAGTTTCAGACTATGCAGAACATTAGTTTTAAATATCTAAGGTCCTAGAACTACGTTTTAAAGCATATTTCTTGGCTTCAACTAATTTGTATTGCCTCTTCTAAGTCTATTTATTATCAGCATGTTTTCCTATAGAAGTTTTAACCTATGTGTTTATTAAATTTAATGTATTTTAATTGTAAGTACCTGTAC
Organism: California macrophylla; assembly: GCA_036898065.1. NCBI lineage: Eukaryota > Viridiplantae > Streptophyta > Magnoliopsida > Geraniales > Geraniaceae > California > California macrophylla. The sequence continues at coordinate 5,522 of JAYMTO010000931.1, read as the reverse complement.
CTATACCTAAGTTTCCCAAACAAAATTGACTGTACTGCCATACTGGGTACATATAGTACCAGCTACATGTACCTGTACTCATGCTTCTTAGAAATTGTGGGTGAAAACCCATGTTATAATGAAAGGTACCAGAATCGTGACGGTTCTTTCTTTTCAGCTATTCCCATTGCTAATAGGACATACTTTTTCTGCATATCTAGAACTGGCTGATATTTTTCAGTACTAGTGCTTGATAACTTGATACTCTATACGTATTATCATTCCAGGAAATGGCAATAAGGATGGACTCTACTCTGTTCTTTTGAGAGACTACAATGCCCATGCTGCTGCTACTTGCATGAATCGCCTTGCTAAGTTAAGGTGTTTTTCTACAATCCTTCTTATTTCTTTATTCTTTAATGAATAAAGTAAACATATAAACCTTAGTTTTTTCAGACACACGGTTGTCTTAATAGGAGTGCTGTAGATGTTCTTCTGGTAATGACAACTTAGTACTATTGGTTAATGTTTTATTTTCGCTCTTATGCATTACCTCAGTTGGGTTTCATTTGCCAAGGATCTTTTGTTCTTACAGATATTCTAACTCTGACTACACTAATAATTTGATTTTCAGTATAATTCTGTAGCAATGTATGCCTCTTCATCATTTCTAGTTGGCCAGCCATAACAAATACTGTTTAATGAATCCTTTTTGCTTCTAGTGTTTGCGTTGGATGATATCCTTTTTGCTTATACAATCTATGTAGTTCAGGGATTCAACTGGAGATAAAGTAAAATAAAAGCTCTGCATATTTATAATTTTCTAAGCATCTTCCTGTATGCAGTGCTCGGTGGATAGGGAATCATGGCTTCTCAATTGGGATTGATGATGTCCAACCTGAAAAACGCTTGAACGAGAAGAAAGAAGTAACTATAGATGGATATTATAAAAAATGTGATGATGTAATACAATTGTACAACGCAGGCAAATTAAAACGCGCAGCTGGTTGTGATGAAGCGCAAACACTAGAAGCTGAGGTAACTCAACACTTAAATGCAATTCGAGAAGCAACTGCAAAGGTAAGGAAATTATTTCATACAATTTTCAGTGTCTTATTAGGCAATTCGTTGTGATTTAGTTTATTTCACCTGATTCTGCATTTACATGTCATTATGTCACTCCTCTTGGAACATGGATAACTGTAGTTACCGTACATCAAGAATATACTCTTAGATTTTCAAGTATTTTTTTACTTATGTGCATTTTAATCATAGGTTTGCATGGGAGAACTGCATTGGAGAAATAGTCCTTTAATCATGTCCCAATGTGGTTCGAAAGGATCACCTATCAATATAAGCCAGATGATTGCATGTGTTGGCCAGCAGTCAGTCGGAGGTCGTCGTGCTCCTGATGGATTCATAGATCGAAGTCTTCCTCATTTCCCAAGGAATTCAAAGTCCCCTGATGTAATTTCCTAATCTGGGCCTCTTTTTCATTGAATTTGTATGCGTTGTAGTATATAAAGTTAATTTACATGTTTTTCTGTTTAATTTTCTGAGTTCATGTAGTTCTTTCCCTTTACCTTAAGCTGTTGCGGGTGAAGCTTGTTAGGTTGCACTAAATCTTGCCACAAGAAAAATGAACATTTACTCCTGCTTCCATAAAGCAGTTGTAAGGTTAGGTATGGATCCATTTACTGGAAAGTGTCTGAGGACAATGTTGAGATTAGGGTCAATAAGTCCTTGATAAATTGGGGTTATCTGTGGTCAAGCCTGCTGTGAGTCATTACAGATTCTTATTATTCTTATTTATTTTTTTCTTCTTAAAATTATTGGGAATAGTTAGCATTTTTTTTTGAAGTTTGGATTAGATTGGAGATTATTGAAGCTTTCTGGAGATTGATTAGATGTTGAAGATGGTGGGCTTGGGATAAATTTTCTTGGCAGATGAAATATGTTTTCTGCTAAAGCTATTCCTTCAAGGCGCTGTTCTAAAACTCGGGGAGAACTCAATGGACCTTAAGCACCGACCAAGAAGGATAAGTGGAAATCGGTTAAACTCGGCCAAATCCAGTAAAACTTGTTTCTTATGTTATTTTTTGTTTGAACTATAATTTGTGCTTTTGTTTTAACTTACTAAGTTATTGGGAAGTATCTTATTTCACTAAACTATTGTTATTTTTGTCTTTAGTATATGTATTATATATTAATATGAATATTTTTTAATACAAAACAAGTTTTGCCGATATCTCCTGTTTTCTCCCCAATTAGTTAAAAGATCCTTCTTTTTTGCCTCGCCGAGTTTTGGCCGATCCCGAGTTCTAGAACCTTGCTTGAAGGTAGTGGTATTTTGCAAGGGAAATAGAGGTTGAAGAATATGGAGATCTCAATTTTTTGTCTGTAATCAGGAAGAAAATGTGGAAGTTGTCCCTTCTTCTGCATGGAATATGTTATCATGTATAAAGTATGTTCTGTATGTCTGATTTAGCTGTGTTCCCTTATCCCAAGCTTTTTTATCACCAATATTGAATGTTCAGGCTCACACTTGGTCACCTAATCTGTTATTATTGGGAACATATTCTTATGTTCATTTATTGGAAAGAAATAATGTGTTCTTTGAAGTTACAATTTGTGGGTGTAGTATTAAGTGGTATTTTATGAATCTTGATGCAGGCTAAAGGCTTTGTTGCTAATTCGTTCTATAGTGGATTGACTGCAACTGAGTTTTTCTTCCATACAATGGGAGGGCGAGAAGGACTTGTGGATACAGCGGTATGAATATAATATAGTTTTGTTTGGTTATCGTATTAAGTTATAAATTTGACATTTTTTTCTAGATACTGGTTGCTTGAACTGCATAAGCCTTTCAATATAGTACAGGACTGTATGGTTTCGATCCTATATGTGCTGTTTCTGGTATATGTTACATAGCATAACAAATTTAATAGAATGAGATCAGCTTCCAGCTTCTGTTGATGCCTATTATGCCTTTACCGTTTTACTTTTAACCTTGGGCCTTAGAAGCCAGCATAGTCGTAGGATTGCATTATTGATCAGTGTATTGTCCTAATGGTAAGCCTTGAACAGTTTTTTTCCCTATCATTGTCCTTATTGCAGGTGAAAACAGCTGATACTGGCTACATGTCCCGTAGACTGATGAAAGTTCTAGAGGATTTATTTATCCATTATGATACCACAGTAAGAAATGCTAGTGGCTGTATAGTTCAATTTAGATATGGAGATGATGGTATGGATCCTGCATACATGGAAGGAAAAGATGGAGTTCCCTTAGACTTCGGACGAATGTTACTGAAAGTCAAGGTTTAACATTCAATCTTTTGCATCAGTTGAGGATGGAATATAATTTTCTGGGAAATTTAGTGTGAATATATTGATTGTTGTTACTGTTCAGGCAACATGTCCTGCTGGTGGAAAAGAATACTTATCTCCTAAAGAAATATCTGAAGCAGTGGAGCGACGACTTGCAGAAAATGATAGGACACCTGATGGCCCTTGCTCGGAGAAGTTCAAGAATTCTTTGAGGAAAGCATTGAGTTTACCTGAAAAGGTTGCAGGACAAGATTACATGGAAGCACTGGAGAAGGTTCCCCATCAGATCCAAAAAATTACTAAGAATCAGCTTGAGGTACCTTATATTTTCTGAGTATTTGCTTCTGTCAATATATGGGAGTATGGGACAGAGAAGAGTTAATTCATTGGTGGATTGTTATTACTTGGTTTGTGCTTCTTCTCTTTCATGCTTTAATAATATTTTTACCTTGTTCTGATAAAATTCTTTGCTCTTCATAATGTTTAGGTCCTTTTAGATATCTGTATATCCCGTTACAATGTAAAAAAAATTGAAGCTGGAACTGCAATTGGGGCAATTGGAGCTCAAAGTATTGGAGAGCCTGGGACACAGATGACGTTGAAAACCTTTCACTTTGCTGGGGTTGCAAGCATGAGTATCTTTAATTGTTGAACTTATACATATTTAGTTTATTATTTCTGGGGCCTTAAGAGGTTAAGGTTGTCAAAATATGATTCCTTAACAATTTGTTAGACGTTACACTTGGGGTGCCTCGTATCAAGGAAATAATAAATGCAGCTAAAAAGATCAGTACACCCATCATTACTGTAAATCTAGAGCGTGATGATGACAAGGATATTGCGCAAAGGATTAAAGGCCGCATAGAGAAAACAAATTTGGGCCAGGTAAAGTATGATGCGTTCTCCATATTTGCATTCATATTATCAAGTGATTGATTTATTCTATCACGAAATTTTCTTCCTATGAGTATTCCAACATTAGAATTTTTATTCAAGCACTTTGTGGACTTCGTTTCTGTTAATTATTAGGATGCTGTAGACTTATTATGTATCTCTTTTTTGCAGATCGCTGAGAGTGTAGAGCTTGTGATAACTACCAGATCAGCATCCCTATGCATTAAACTTGACATAAAAGACATTCAAGAGTTAGGACTCTGCATCGATGCTAATATTGTAAAAGAATCAATTTTAAAAGCTTCAAAATTCCCAACGATCCAGAGAAAAGGAAGTGAAAGACCTCAGAAAATCAAACTGGACGAAAAGGTGATATTTTCATACCAATTTTTTTTATTCATGCAACAGTATTGATACTCCTAAAAGGTGTTCTATTTGCTCGCAGTTCTTGCTTAATACCAGATAAAGCAAATCTTGTGTTTCATTTCCCTTATTGTATATGTACCATTTCTGATATTATCATTTATTTTGTTCTTAACATCTTAATTCTTTTTACTATACAGGATGTCAGGGTGTTGAATGAGAGAGAGATTGAAATTATTCCTCAGAATTATAATAATAGAGATGAACTTCTCTTTGCTCTCCAGTTTCTTAAAAACATGCTTCCTTTTGTCGTAGTAATGGTAAGACGTTTACATTTTCTGATGGAGGGCATAGCTGCTTTGTTATGCTCTGATTGGACCTACTAAGGAAAGATAGTAATTTATTATGTTATTTTGGATGACAGGGCATAAAAACTGCTGAACGTGCTGTTGTTAACAGTACGAAGAAAAAAGAAAAGGATGGAAAGGAGAAAGAGCGGTACACCATATTGGTAGAAGGGTCAGTTTATTATAACACTTGACTAGTTTTTTATTCCTGCAGATATATTTTATCATAAAGGAAAGGGGTAATTACAATTCGCTACTCTTCTTTTTTTTTCATTTTTCTGACTTCGTAACCGTCTTACAACCTTCTGCAAAAGTTAAGTTATAACGTGACTAACTCTGTTAAAAATGACATGAAATGATCAAAATACTCTCATTCAATCAATCTTCTAAAGAGGGCCACAGAACAAGTACTTTTCATTTTCTCATTCTTTTTACCACCGAACAAGTACTGAAAATGCTTAAGTAGAAGGAATCCCCTCTTCATCGTCTCCAGTCATGACAATATCGTCCACATAAACAACCAGATAGATACACTTGCCTTTTATAGTGTGATGTTAGAAAACATAATGATCCACCTCACAACGAACCATGCCAAACTGTCGTATAAAT
>JAYMTO010000930.1:0-10278 GCA_036898065.1 California macrophylla | reverse complement strand
GCATAGTTCGTCTCCTGCTGGGCAAGGAGTTCCTAACAGAATGGCTTTTCCACAAGACCAAAATCAAAGTATGCGTTCTATGGGTCAAGTTTCTCAGCAGCCTGATATGTCTTTACACAGCACTTCTGTCGGTAGAGGTATTGTGAATCAGTATGCTCATATGCAAGGAATGTCTCATAGTTCGGGGAATTTGTTGAGCAATGCTAGTAATGGTAACCAGACCCAGAAACCTATTATGCAGTCAACATTTGGTAATCCCTTTTCTGGAGAACATGATACTTCTTCAAACAATGCTTGCATGCCCCAGGGAGCTTTTGCTTTGAAACATGGATCTCAAATGAAAAATGCTTTTGGGCAAGTTTCTTCTCAGCTTGGGAATATTCTGCATACAAATGCACCGTTCCCAGATTTTGACTTCAAGCAGGAGCAGGTCGGCAACCTTGAAACCATGCAGCAAAAGACAACTCAGCTTGGCCCTCCGCAGGGTTTAATTCCCCTCGATCCACTAGAACAGAAAATTTTGTACAATCTGGATGACAACAGTTGGGATACTAATTTCGGCAGAAGCATGGGTGCTGGAGGCTTTGGGAGGGCATTGGAACAGTCAGATTATTCAAGTGCTCTTCAGAATGGGAGCTGGAGTGCACTTATGCAGACCGCTGTTGCGGAAGCTTCGAGTTGTGAAACTGGGGTTCAGGAGGAGTGGAGTGGCTTAACTTTTCAGAGTACAGAATTGTCAACTGATAAACAGCCATCGAAGTTTATGGATGAAGAGAGGCAACAACCAGGTTGGGCTAATAGCAACTTGCAGAGTGCCTCCTCAAATTCAAAACCTTTTCTCATGTTCAATGATCCCAGTATGAGCTCTAGCTTCCCCGGTTTTCAACAATCAGGCTGCCAAAGTTCAAATGAACATGTAGAGAGTTTGCACCATTATGATTCTCACAATTCCTTGCAGAAGTCTCCTAGAAGTGCTGGTGAGTTGTCAGATTATAACTCACAACAAAAGTCATCCAATCTGACAAGTCAACAGATCCAACCACTAACACATTTGAAAAATACATGGGATGGACAGAATTTTGAGCACAGTTATATGCATGCGACGGCCTCGCACAGCAAAGTTAGTCAACTGTGTAATAAACAAAAAGGTAGAAGTATTATGCCCTGGTTACCTATTTGTGACAGTAATCATACTAATACGAAATTTTGGGTAACTGTTCGACAGGTGACGATGTCAATGGAGCCATGGATGAGGGGAGCGATCTTGATGGTTATCCCTGGACTGGACAAATGGAGCAATTACATTCTCGAACTAATAATCTGAAGAGAGAAGGTTCACAAGTCAGCTGCTTTGCAGCTGCACCCAATCTAGATACTAGTAAGGCCCGCCTGCCTGATCAAAAAGTCACAGATCAGCGTGATTACATGAAGCATGTTGGCTTTTCTATGAATAACAATGAGAATGAGAGTGGTGAGGAAACACAACATCTGCCAAGTAGTGGAAACCAGACTATCACACACACTTATGACGGAGCAAGTGATGCATACAGGAACTGTACTGCCAGTTATAACTTGATGGGATTGTGTGGTCCCCAGCAAGGGCATGTTGGCCTCTTCAATGTTATTGATAACAGGTCTAAACACGGCATGAACCTGGACCAGGTAAAAGCAGTCCCTATTTCTCACTGAGTTGAAAATCTTCATCAAATCTGTCTCTTTCTCTCTCTCCATCCCCCCTTCCCAAATTAACTAGTAATTTCTTATTTCATCACTTACAGGGGTCTCTTTCTGATTTTCGTGGGAACGCAAAAGCTGAAGAGGTAGTTCTGGGAGGTGAACTTAGATCAACTTCATCTACTACATTTGGTCGAACAGTTGAGTCTAATGGCCAGAATGTTGCTCCTCAGACAAGGTATTTAGTTATATTGGAATTTATGGTGATTATCGAAGCTTACATGACCAAGTGGGGTTAAATGCTCGAATCCTTGGTCTGGTGCCAGGGTTCAAGGCACAGTGGCGGTATAAAATTTGCCCTTAGAAAAGGAATTTATGTTAATTATTATGTTAGGCAATAAATGCTCATAACACCGATGAACAATACATGAAAATTAGATTGAAAATAGCAAGTGCAACAGATTTGTAGTTCAGCAAGATCCCCAACGTGCAGGGCAACAAAGCTCAAAATAGCCATGTGGCATGGCTACAAATTGTTATGCATTCTGGTCGTTCCCTGATTGTTTTCCCCTAGAAATCTTTATACATCTTCTTCAAACTACATAGGCCTTCTTCATTATTCTCTAATTACTTCATTCTGTTGTTAATTTAAGGAATTCAACTCTACTTCTGTCAGTATATGTGTCTGTCTTTGTCTGCACGTTACTTCATTTAGAACATTTTTTTAATATGATCTTGTAATTTCTTCTAACTGAAAAATGACAGCCAGTATATGCTTGAGCTTCTTCACAGGGTTGACCGATCAAGGGAAAATAGCCCCATGGCTCATTTTAGCACTACTGACCATAAGGTAGATGCTCATGATTCATAAATTGCTCAGATGTTCAATCATTCTTTTACTTCTCAAGGTATTGGTTTGAAATTAGGTCCTCTATCTCAATGACTCCCATACTCAAGCTGTTTCCTTCCTCAGGATTCTCCACATGTGGTCAGTACTGTAAATCTAAGTCAAGTCAATCCTGATGTTGGAGTAAAAAGTCAAGGCTGGCTGGATTCCTCATCACCTGTCCAATCATTGGCTCCAAATGAGTTCTCTCAAAGAGCACGTTGGGATGAAAATTACAATAGTCCTGGACAAACAAATGCCTTCTCCAACTTGAGTGTGCAGGGAACCTCTGATGCAGCATTACCATCTGGTTTGCCACATAAAAGAAGTCAGCTTCAAACACAACACATGGATACACCTGTAAGAGGTGAATCTTCACAGGCAACTTTGACTGACACTTCTAGCAGATTTCTGCCTTTTGATCCTGCCTCTTCTCAAGATCCTTCTCAACAGGCCTCTACCGACCGTTTTGGCCAACAGTTTCCACCTTTCGAGACTGCATCTCTCTCTCAGCCTTCTATTAGGTCACACATGTCCCCAAAGAGTGGGATATCAGCGAGACTTCAAAATACATGGAAAAGTGTACCAGCCTCTCGACTTTCTTCTGCTACCCCTTCCATAGATCCTTCAAAAAATAGCATGGAAGCCGCTTCATTGACTTCCCTGCAAGGTAGAACAATTTCATTGGACCTGGGTGTTTGTTCTATGCATTCACAAGGTACAGAATATGAAGAGCAATCAGGAAAGCATAGGTCTGGGCAAGAGTTGGCATCTGAAATAATTGATACTGTGCAGAGTGGTGGTCTATCTGAAGATCAAAAATCAGCAGCAAAGCATATTCTATCTGAATCCAACCAGCAGTACCCTGATGGAGTATTGAACAGTAACAACCATGCCTCTGAAAGAAATCTTAAATCTTTTGGCCGTTCTGTGGAAGCCTCTCATACCTTACATCAGAATTACTCTCTACTGCATCAAATGCAGGTAATGAGAACTCCAGTGGAGACTGCTGCTATAAGGAGATATAACGAAGCCGATAGTGTTACAAATGTTCAGCAGATAAGTGATATTGCAGGACAGCGGTCAATGTACGAGCAGAATTCAAGGTTTCAAAACCAAATACTCGTTGGACCAGATTTATCTCAGCTTAACTCTTTCTTGTCTGTGGATCCAAAAATGCTAAGCTTCTTGACACACACAAGAGAAGAACTGGGTGGAAAAGCTTTGTCACGGCCTATTCTTCAACCTTTACAAGGGATTAGCACATTTAATGAGAATGAGTCTCAAAATCAAACTAAAGGTGTTATATATAATCATACGGAAAATTCCCAGGTGAATACGCATATGGCTCCATCATGGTTTAAACAATATGGTACTTTCAGAAATGGGCACATGCAACCACTGTATGATGCAAGTAGAAAAGGGCAGGTTGAAAGCATTTCTCCAAGTAGAACAGGCAACTTGGGAGCTAGTGAAAACTTCTCTGCCTTTGAAGTGTTGCCTTCAGATCTTGTGGAACAAATCAGGCCCGGTATAAGAGCCAAGAGGCGCAAAACTTTAGGGTCCGAACGCATACCATGGCACAAAGAGGTAACACAAGGTTCACAGAGGCTTCAGGATATCAGGTATTTGTTGTTATAACTAACCTGTTGGGTATTGAGGTTTATTTAGTTCATGATTGGTTGTGGTTACTTGGAAACTTGTTGGTTATATTTATTCTCGCTTCTTTGGTTTGTATCTTTTAAAGTTTTTGTCCCCTTTCCAGCCAATATTTCTTTACGAATTACTGAAGTTCTCTTTTTATCCATGTAGCGCGGCAGAAGAAGATTGGGCATGGGCCACAAATCATCTAACTGAGAAGGTGCACTTGTAGTGTAATAAATGGATCATGCTACAGATTTAGTATAGGTCTTTCTTCAAATATTTTGACATCCAAAAATGATTTTGCTTTTTCATGTATAATGACAGGTTGAACATGATTTTGAATTGATTGGAGAAGAGCAGTCAATGCATCAACGATCAAAAAGAAGGCTAATCTGTACAACACAACTTATACAGCAATTACTTAGACCTGCACCAGCATCTGTTCTACTGGGGAATGCTAGTTCGCGATATGATAGTCTGACATACTTAATTGCTAAATTGGCTTTAGGTGATGCATGCAGTTTGACCTATGATTCAAAAAAAGATTTTCATGCGGTCGAAGGCAATAGTGACATGTAAGTACTGGTATTTGAATGCATGTGTGGATGATTTCTCTTTCCCTTCAAAATTAAGGGGAATATGCATAACTCTGATGATAGTCATTGAATGATTGGCATATATATGGATTAAGGTTTATAGTATTTTGGTCTTCTGAAAAGTAATTTCTGCGAAAATAAATATAGGATATCTGTAAAGCTCCCAGCTTTTGAGAGTTATAAGCATTATACTCAAGTTTTGGAAGACTTCACTGGTAAAGCAAAGAAGCTGGAAAACGACTTCATAAGGTACAGTTTTTTTTATAATGAAACATGTACCTTTATTATCTTCTGTATTTGTTACTTTACGAGTCAGGTTGGTAGAGACTAGAGAGGCATGGTTCAGGAAAAATGGAATGGAACATAAGTTTAAAGGATGCTAGAAATTTGCAATAGTTGAGATTTGGAAAATGACTTGTGTAAGGTTTAATTTTGCAGATGGGAGACTGCATCCATGTTAGATATAAGAGTGGACTGCCAAGACTTGGAAAGATATTCTGTGGTGAACCGTTTTGCCAAGTTCCATGTGCGGGGACAACCAGGTACGTCTGGAACCTCATCTTCGGGCACACTGATGAGATCCTCACCACAGAAATGGGTGACTGCACTTCCAATGCCTAGGAACCTACCAGAGGAGGTGCAATGTTTTTCTCTGTGAGTATCTCGTGGAATGTCAATCCTCACCTGTAGAAGACCACCAGAGGGTCTCATTTTTTGAGAAAGGAAAAAAAGAAGTAAATATTGTTTCCTCCTCCTGTATATTGTCATGAAATTGGAGGAGAATAGGTAGGTAAAGTATGTTTTGGATGAAAGATGGTGAGGATGTTGAAATGGTGCTTATTATTATTATTATTATTATTATTATGCCTTGGGCCAAATAGTATCATTTACAAATGTGTTTTTCATTTCTGGTAACAGAAGTTGGACTGACTTTACTTTGAAATCTCCTTGATACTTACTACTTGTTAGTGATGCTATTTGGGTTTACTTGCGACTGCGAAAGATGTCTGAGAGGGACTACACTAGACTACTATACTATATGGAACATGAGGTGGTTCCATCAATAATTTAATTTGTTATGTCACAATCTCTTTCTTTTGGTTTGGTTTGGTTGGGATGTACATCTTTTGTCTTTTTATTCTTCTTTTCAATTGCTACATTCTAAAAATCAACTGAAACTGAAAGCAGCCAAAACTGATATCTCAGAAATTTTGCGGTGATTGCAAATATTGTTGTCTACTTTTTAGCTCTGCCTTATTATTATTTGAGAGCATGTTTTCGAAATCTGCATGTATGGATTGGTTACCAAACAGCTGTTAAGACAATCTTCACATTCCTTTGATACAATTTTTTGAGATACCTTTGATAAATTAATGATTGGTTATTCTAGTAAAATACTAAAATTTAAACAGTGTTATTTTTTTATATATTTAATTTGTCTTGACTTATGACGCATTTATATTGTTATTAATATTATCATTGAAATATATAAAATTTAGTTTTTATTTTTTTTTATAAAAAAACTCAAACAGCAGCACTGCTACTAAATGTAGTAAAATGAAGGCCCAATAGCTTTGGCCCATAACAACGTATCTTCCTCATTCATTCATAATCATAATACCCCAATACGAGACGAGACTCTGCTACTGCTATGCTATGGCCTGATATCATCTTCCTCTTCCTTCCACATTTTTCATCTTCTCCACTTTTCATAGCCACTGCCGCCTCTAATTCCTCAATCCATCCACCTAATAGATCGATGCGCGGCTTCATTGAACCCTCGATTTCACGTGGAGTTTTGGATTCGGTCCACAATCCGTTTAAATTTCTTGCCAAATCCGACCAATTTCTGGGTTTGTAGATCGTGCCGGATTTTGGGTCTGAAAAGGAATTGAGTTACTAAGCATTGGAGATGGTCCAGAGCGAATGAAAGGGCAGAATTCAGTTCGATTGGGAACTGAGTTGCATTTCCGATTCGTTTTGAGGGTTTCGTTCTCAACACATTGTCAGTCTCTCTCGCTTGGAAATCAAAATTGACTCTTTTCTTTGCCCTGCACTGCGAAACCATAGAGGGAATGAGAGATTAGCGAGGAGGAGCGCATTGCGGTTGAAGGAGCAAAGAGGAGCTCAGTTTTTGGTCTCCATTTCAAGCTACATGGAACAAAAGCAGTAAGTTCAAACTTACTCACAACCTGAACCCCTCTTTCTTACATCAAACTGCTAGCTTTTTGTTGCTCTCTGGGTTTTAATTGTCCTGCAAATAGTGGGTTTCTTGGGAATTAGCTGTTTGGTATGGTGAATTGTGTTTGTGGGGTTTCTTTATTCTTATATGAACTTTTCTATTGTTTGCACAAATCACTTGTTGGGGCTCAGTGTGCTAAAGGTTTGATATGCTATGCTGTTATTATGCTCTGTAGGTCATGATGAATTTTAATACATTCACTTCAAGGAATGTTCTTAACTCGTTTTTGTCTTATTTATTTTCTTAGTTGTCAAGTGGGCTGCTAAGGACCCATGGAGGGTTGCAATAGAGTTCAGTTCTGGCTGGCTGTTATATGGAAATGCAGAAGAGTTGATATAGACATGTTTTTTCTGAATGCCAATGCTGGATAGGAATTTAGGAAGTTGATACAATGCAGATGTGGCAACAGAACATGACTTACAAGCAGCTGCAACGGCAGCAGCAACTTCACCAAATAGGTGAGGAAAGACAACAGAATTCAGCAAACCAGCACTCTGCAGCTGCTCAGCAGGCTGCTGGGGCTCCACCTCCTCTCTTCATCAATGGAACACCCGTTCGTGATGCACCACATATGTTCATGAACTTGATGCAGCGTGGTCCATCTCCTTCTCTGCAAGGACTTCCTAACAGACAGGCTTTTCCACAAGACCAAAATCAAACTATGCATTCTATGAGTCTAATTCCTCAGCAGCCGAATGCATCTTTACATGGTACTCTTGTTGGTAGTGCAGGAGGTAATGGTGGCCAATATTCTAATCTCAAAGGGATGTCTCGTGATTCTATGAGTTTTTTGTCTCACTCTGGAGGTAACGACTCCCAGATACCTATTATCCACTCATCAACATTTGGTAATTCTTTTCCCAGAGATCATGGCATTTCTTCAGACAATGTTAACATGTCTGGTGGAGGTTTTCTTTCCAGACAGGGACTTCAAATGAAAAATGTTTTTGGTCAAGTTCCTCCTCCGCGTGAAAACTTTCTGCAAATGAATTCATCATTATCGGAATTTAACGGAAGACAAGATCTAACTGGTAACAGTGAAATCATGCAACAAAGTACACCACATCTTGGTCCTTCTCAGAGTTTAGTTCCCCTAGATCCTCTGGAACAGAAAATTTTGTACAACATGGATGACAATGGTTGGGATGCTACTTTTGGCAGAAGCATTGACACGGAAGCTGGAAGCTTTGGGAGTACATTGGAACAGTCAGATTTTTCAAGTGCATTTCAGAGTGGGAGCTGGAGTGCTCTTATGCAATCTGCCGTGGCAGAAGCTTCTAATAGTGATACTGGGATTCAGGAGAAGGGCAGTGGCTTGACTTTTCAGAATACTGAACTGGCAACTAATAATCAGCCTTCAAAATTTATGAATGAAGAGAGGCAACAAACAGGTTGGGTTGATAGCAACTTGCAGAGTGCTTCCTCAAATTCAAAATGTTTTCCCATGTTCAATGATTCCGGTATGAAGTCTAACTTCCCTGGTTTTCAGCAGTCAGACTTCCAATCTTCAACTCAACAGGGAGAATGTCTGCGCCAGTATGATTCTAATGAATCCTTTCAGAAGTCTCCCAAAAGTGCTGGCGAGTGGTTAGATTGTAACCCACGGAAATCCCATCAGAATCAACAGATTCAACCATTAAAACATTTGGAAAATGCATGGGCTGGTCATAATTATGAGCACTCGGAAGGTGATGAACAACAGCAGAGAATGGCCTCACACAACAATATTGCTCAACATTTCAGTAAACAAAAAGGTATTACTTCCTCATTACCTGGTAGAAGTGTTTTTGTCAGACTTGATACTAATGAAAAACTGGAAAATTTCTGGACAGGTAATGTTAATGGAGCAATGTACAAGGAGAGAGATCTTTGGCCTGGGCAACTGGAACAACTAAGTTCTCACACCAATAATCCCATGAGAAAAGATTCACAGGGGCATCATTTTGGTTCTGTACAGAATACTGTTACTACTAAGGCCCAACTAGAAGTTGATAAAAGAACGCTAGAAAATCCTGATTACATGAAGCATTCCATGAAGAACTACGAAAATGATAGTGGGGGAAGAGCACAGCATCAAAGAACCAACCCCCGAACTTTTGGCAACTCTTATGAAGGAGCAAGTGAATCATTTGAGAACTTCAGTGACTGCTATAACTCAAAAGGATATAGTGGACCTAAGGAAGGACTCGGCGGGCAGTTCAGTATTATTGGTAATATTTCTAAAAAGGCCATGATATCAGATAAGGTGAATGTAGTCCCTAGTATTCATATAGCATCCTTCTTTAGTTTTTCTTTTTTCCTTCAAGAAACTCTGTAGTCCTTAACTAGTAGTGAATGTCTTCTGCCACAGGGATGCTTCCCTAATTTTCAAGGGAACTCAGAAGTATTAGATGATGCAGTTTATGGAGGTGATCTTGGATCTAGTACATCTACTACAGTTGGCCGAACAGTTGTTTCTGATCGTCCGAATGTTGCGCTTCAAACAAGGTATTTGTTATAATAGAAGTTTGAAGTATAAGGAGTAATTGTTTATGCAAGAGACGGAAATGATCAGATGTATCCTAAATATTGCTAAATCCCTATCCAACCCAAAAGCTCAAGCTGTTGGGTGGATGCCTCAATATGCTTATCAAGTGGTCACTTAATCCACTTTCTTCTGATATGAGACAACTTCAACACTCCTCTTCACGTGCGGGCCTCACACATGGTGCGCACTGGGTACATCTGGGAACGCCATGCACTCTAGGGCAGAATCATAGGCCTAAACCAACTCTGATACCATGTTAAACTTAGTCCAATCCAACCAAAAAGCGTAAGCTATTAGATGGAGGTCCCAACTAGTATACCAAGAGGTCATTTAATCCACATTCTTCCTATGTGGGATAACTTCAACGAATATAAAGCACAAGATTTGTGGTCCAGTTACACTTCAAACACTGCTGCCTAGGAGAAGTCAAAAAGTTGTGTCAAAATAATTATGATATCTTCAATAAATTTTTACCTAATTGGTCGTCATTTGATTGCATTTACCCTCGAGGCCCTTTTTGTTCTAATCCATTCATGATTTCTAGATTTATGGTTTCATTAACCTGTATTTTCTGCATACTACCATATTTATTTCTAGTTTTGTTACTCTTTACGTGTCTGAAATTATTCATGTATTATTTCTTCTGACACTATTACTTGTGATCTTATGATTTCTTTCATCTGAACAATGGCAGTGTACATATGCTTGA
>JAYMTO010000929.1:0-10278 GCA_036898065.1 California macrophylla | reverse complement strand
ATAATTAAAATTTTTTAAAAGTCGCGGATAATTTGCGATGTACTTTTCCCTAATTTAAAATCAAAATTTATGCAACTAATCCTATATAAAATACAGATTACCTTAAAAATAAGAGTAATTAAATCCAAAATTCATCACCTCCTTATCCGCAAGCCATGGCTTCTGTGTGCTTGAGTTTCGAGAACTAGTGAGAATCTCTAGCTAGAAGAATCGAAGCAAGTACGTCTCCGCTAGTAATGGCGTCTCTGCTGTGCGATTCTCAGTTTCGCTCTCTTTCTCCGTTGGCTTCAATCTCAAACCACCACCACCACCTTCTCGCTCCCACTCCCACATGTTCGTCTCTCTCTGTTTCCGGCGGCGGCGGAAGTAGAAAGTTTCTGCGACAAATAGTTGGTTTCGAAGCGAAAACGACATTGAAAGCGAAGGCCAGAGACAAAACCAGAAGTAGAAGAACAGTGGCGGTATCTGCTTCGTTGGGAGGTCTTCTGGGTGGGATTTTCAAAGGAAGTGACAATGGAGAGTCGACCAGACAACAGTACGCTCAAACTGTTGCTCTCATCAATAGATTGGAAGCGGATATGGCCGCCTTGTCCGACTCGGAGCTCAGGGACAAGACTTATCTCTTCCAGGAACGAGTTCAAGTCCAAGGCGAATCTCTGGACTCCATTTTACCTGTATGATCTCTTACTAATTTGTTAATTACATTTGTATGAAGTTCAATTTATGGTTGCTTCAAAATCAAAAGCAAATTCAAAGCAATTCACAATTTCAATTTGCATTTCAGGAAGCATTTGCTGTTGCTAGGGAAGCTTCCAAGAGGGTTCTAGGGCTTCGCCCCTTTGATGTTCAATTGATAGGTAAGCCTCTTATGCTGCTTGTGTTCCGTTTCTTTATCTAGGTTGACTGACTTTGACTTAGCATAATCAAAGCAGTGGAATCTATTTGTATTTGTATGAATTTTGTTCATTGAATAGACAAAAAAAAAAGGGTTCCTAGTTTATTTGTTTTCAGAGTAAGTTTCTTAGCTCATGGTGGTTGTTTAGGTGGCATGGTTCTTCACAAGGGAGAAATAGCTGAAATGAGGACTGGCGAAGGAAAGACCCTTGTTGCTATTTTACCGGCTTATCTGAATGCATTAAGTGGGAAAGGAGTTCATGTTGTTACTGTGAACGATTATCTGGCCCGGCGTGATTGTGAGTGGGTTGGTCAGGTTCCTCGCTTTCTCGGCTTGAAGGTTGGCCTAATCCAACGTATGTATTGTTCTGTTGTATCAGCTTTTACTGTACTGTCTCACATCTATTTTTAAATGACATTTCAGAATATATGCTCTTGTGGTAAATTATTTTTCCTCATCTTTCATTCTTATACTTGACGTGACTTCTTATCTTGTTCAAAGTACCACTTACCATGAAAACAGTTCTTGTTTTGATATTCACTTTTCTTGCAATTTATCTACCAATCTATTCTCTTATTCTCTTCCCTCATTAGAATTGTAGCCAACTCTTTTGTATTTGTGCTATCCTTTACTCTATCTACTTTTGTTTCTCGGTTTGGATGGATTTCCAGGTATTCATTTTAGGCCTGCAAGTTAGTTACTTTCTTTTGAGCGGTAAAGCGTATGGATTTGCATTTATGCAGTCTTTTGTAGTTTTATGTTTGGGTTGGATTATATTTTAATTCTTACCACTGTATTGCATTTACACATTGACTTTTGAGTTTAGATTAGCACTGAACCTAATAACTGTATATATGTTGGCAGAGAATATGACAAGTGAACAAAGAAGGGAAAATTACTTATGTGACATTACATATGTCACCAATAGTGAGCTTGGTTTCGATTTCTTGCGAGATAATCTTGCCACGGAAAGTAATTCTTGCTTTACGTTCTGAGTTTATTTGGTATCATCTAATTGCCGTTACTGCTGTACAATCAATCACTTTTTTTGTATGTTTGCTGAATGTATACTCTCTACTACAGAGTGTTGAGGAGCTTGTTATGCGGGTTTTTAATTACTGTGTAATTGATGAGGTTGATTCCATCCTTATTGATGAAGCAAGAACTCCTCTCATCATATCTGGACCTGCAGAGAAACCTAGTGATCGCTATTATAAAGCTGCAAAAATAGCTGATGCCTTTGAGCGAGATATACATTACACTGTAAGACTGCTAACTGAAAACTTCATTTTTGAACATTATAGACTAGGGAATCACAATCCTTCTCCTTCACTCTCCCTTACTTAGGTTGTTTTTGCAGGTTGATGAGAAACAAAAGTCGGTTCTACTGTCAGAACAGGGTTATGAGGATGCTGAGGAGATTCTGAATACGAAAGATTTATATGATCCCCGGGAACAATGGGCGTCATATCTTATAAATGCAATAAAAGCAAAAGAGCTATTTCTTAGAGATGTTAACTATATAATCCGTGGCAAAGAGGTTCTAATTGTAGATGAGTTTACTGGTCGAGTTATGCAGGTAATTCTTCCTTTCTTCAGGAAAAAACTGCTGCAGAAATTTATTCTTTACATTACTAATACTATCAAGTGCATAATTTCCTTCCTTTTTCTCCTTTTACCGCGAACCTACACAACTTTCTCATAGATGTCACTTCAGGTCATCTGGATTGCTTGTGCTTCCTAAGTAGAAATGGCAAAACGTCTCTCCTCTCACCTTCACAATTTAAAGTCTGGCTGAGTTTTTAACTTGTATTTAGTGAGCCCATCTGCTTATGTCCTGAAGTTTTTAAGAATTAAATAAATATCACAACCCCTTAAAAATGTTTACATCCATTATCTTATGGTCCTCATTCAAATTTGACTACACTATATTCTACTTTACATTCTCATTGTACTTATTTAAAATTGAACATTACACAAGATTCTGGGATGCAACCTTGCACAGTTGCACCCTTGTAGTAGTTCTATCATTTATATGCTGGAAAAGTCTTCCATATGTAACTTTCAGGTTCACTGTTATTTGCACCCAATTGAATGAGCTTCTGAGTGTATATCATGAGAATTTAAAGATTAGAGGTAAATATGGGTACACTAATGGTTCAAAGAATGAAAGTGTGACGGTTTTACTTATTTACTATGGTAGGGGAGGAGATGGAGCGATGGCCTTCACCAAGCAGTTGAAGCAAAAGAAGGTTTGCCAATTCAAAATGAAACTGTCACACTAGCTTCAATTAGTTACCAGAACTTCTTTCTTCAGGTATGAGTCTTGCTAGATTTCAACTCATTAGATGCATAATCATACTTCCTCAACCTGTTGGCTTATTCATGTGAACTGGTACAGTTCCCAAAGCTCTGTGGAATGACTGGTACTGCAGCAACTGAAAGCACAGAATTTGAGAGTATATATAAGCTTAAAGTTACAATCGTGCCTACAAATAAGGCCATGATAAGAAAGGTTTGGTAAATTATACCATTGATAGTCGTCATTAAACCTGTAATGTGGGTTGCATTGTCTATAAAACTTGCTTATATTGTTCCTCAACCATCCCATCTCTTTAACTTTTATCCCAGGATGAATCCGACGTAGTTTTCAGGGCAGTTACGGGAAAGTGGCGAGCAGTTGTGGTAGAAATTTCTAGAATGCACAAGACAGGTCGCCCAGTGCTTGTTGGCACAACTAGTGTGGAGCAGAGTGATTCTTTGTCAGAGCAATTGAAAGAAGCTGGAATCCCCCATGAGGTTACTTTATTTTCTCTTTTGAACTTTCATTGATGCAGAATTTGAACTAATATCTAGTATGAATTAAAGAATGTACTTCATTTTCCTTTGGGTTTTTGGCAATGCAATCTTTCTTACTACAATAGCGCCAATATGTTCTTTTGAAACCGAACCAGCGTGTGAAGTTTTCTTTCTTTTAGAATTTTGACAAGAGAATACACCATTTTCTTTAAAGGTTCTCAATGCAAAACCAGAGAATGTGGAAAGAGAAGCAGAAATTGTGGCACAGAGTGGTCGTCTTGGAGCAGTGACGATTGCCACCAATATGGCAGGGCGTGGAACAGATATAATACTGGGCGGTAACGCAGAGTTTATGGCAAGGTTGAAGTTACGTGAGATACTCATGCCAAGGTATAGTCTATGATTCCTCAAGTATTTAGTTGTTTCTAGAGTTTAGCTGGTACAATTCCTCAGCCCACCTTCCAAGTTTCTGTGGTTGAAATGCTGAAATTCATATGTATGTTTGAAATTTCTTTTTGGAAAATTTGAATTATTTCAAAGCATGTCCTAGTGAATTTTTATGAAGAAGAAGAAAGTATTACAATTTTATTAGAAATGTATCTACTGTTATACTTTTAAACATTGTGATTGACCTTAATCTTTTCACTCTTATTCCTTCTATTTTAGTTCTAATAAATGAAAATTAGCTGCATTAGAAGGGAAAAGGCCATTTTTCATGTCTGGAGTTACGGATTGGATTATCTCTAAAGTGATACTAAATATTGCAGAGTAGTTAAGCTTATTGAAGGAGTGTTTTCGGTGAAGAAGCTTCCTCTAAAGAAGAACTGGAAGGTTTGATTTTGGTGTATGTTTTTTTTCTTCCATTTTGGTATATGAACTATGAAGTTACTTTATTTAAGGTCATCATTCTCTGGAATTCTCTTATCCTGGAACTGAGCATTATATGGTTTCTCAGGTAAATGAAAGTTTATTTCCTTGCAAGCTATCCAATGAGAATACCAAATTGGCCGAGGAAGCTGTACAGTTAGCTGCCAAAGTATGGGGTCAGAGATCACTAACCGAGCTTGAAGCAGAGGAGCGTCTATCTTATTGTTGTGAAAAGGTAAAAGTCTGCTGATTTTAGCACTTCATAAATTGTTAACTGACCCAAAATAAAAGATAATTTGTAGCATCATACTGTCATTATGCATGTTTTATAGATTATTTGTCATCTATTCTTTTGTGTTTTCTCTTCAAAGAATAATACTCTGACTATAAAATACTCAGTTTTAGCTGTGATGTCAATGTATCTGTAGGGCCCTGCTCAGGATGAAGTCATAGTTAAGCTGCGGAGTGCTTTTCTGGCAATTGTTAACGAATTTAAGCTCTACACTGAGGAAGAAAAAAAGAAGGTTAGGTTAATATTAATTGCTTTTTTTTCTTGTCTCTTAATATTAATTACTGTTTCTTTTGTTTCTATTTCACTTCAGGTTGTGTTAGCTGGCGGGCTTCATGTGGTGGGGACAGAACGACATGAATCACGCCGAATTGACAATCAGGTTAAAGTTCCTATCATGGTTACACTTACAAGATTTAAACTGGCAAATTTAACTACTGTATCTTGCACCTTGCTAATATTCTCTTTACACTTTCTGGTTGAATGAAAATTCTCTGCACATTCTTTACATTGGAAAGATTTTTCATTTTTATTTGTGCAGCTGCGTGGTCGAAGTGGCCGGCAAGGGGATCCAGGGAGTTCCCGCTTTTTCCTAAGTCTAGAAGATAACATATTCCGGATTTTTGGCGGAGACCGTATTCAGGTATTAATTCTGATGGCAGTTATTAAGTCTCAGTGCTTTTGTAGATGATGATAATTGGAGTATTTTTGTCATTGCAATTTGTAGGGGTTGATGAGAGCATTTAGGGTTGAAGACCTACCAATTGAGTCCAAGATGCTGACCAAAGCACTCGATGAAGCTCAGAGGAAAGTCGAGAATTACTTTTTCGATATTAGGAAGCAATTATTTGAGTATGATGAAGTATTGAACAGTCAAAGAGATCGCGTGTATACAGAGAGAAGACGAGCTCTTGAGTCTGACAATCTCCAATCTCTTCTCATTGAATATGCTGAACTTACAATGGATGACATATTAGAGGTAAACCTTTTGAGGACTTTGTTGACTAAAACAACACCATTAGCTCCCTGTACATTATTACTAAGCATGTCTGGAGCATTTCATAAACTGTAATTTGTATTATGAGCAGGCAAATATTGGCCCTGATACGCCAAAGGAAAGCTGGGATCTTGAAAAGCTTGTTTCAAAAGTTCAGCAGTAAGAGCATCCTTTCAATTATCTGCTTGATATTCCAAATACATGATAGAGTTGAGATATGGGTTATGTTAAGTGGATGAAACAACTTGTCAGTTTTTTTCATGTTGTGGCATTATATTACATAAAGTCACAATTTTTACTATTCAAAACGGTGGTCTTACCAATAGTTGTTTTCGTAGACAGAACTTGAACTTGTGTGATTATTGCTACACTTCAGCCTCATAGAACCTCTAATACATAGTAACAGTACTCAAAATGTATTAAGAGTGACTATGTTAGATGCTCAGTATTGAACTAATGCACCCTTAGAAAATTCCTGGTTAAGTGAATTCCCAAATGTTGCCTTCTCTTTAGGTTTGAAACTGGCTTATTTTTGGTTATTCTTAGTCTCTTGAATGAACTCGTTATTATAAGTGCTAAAAATAGAAGTCTTTTGTAAGATTGATTTTTAACATCATTATTACAGTGGTTACCTTGCTTCAGTAGAACTTCACTGATACATATATCACCGGCTTTCTAGGTACTGTTATCTGTTGAATGATTTAACCCCGGATTTATTGAAAAGCAAGTGTTCAAGTTACGAGGATATGCAAGATTACCTTCGCCTTCGTGGTCGTGAAGCATATATGCAAAAAAGGGTGAGTGTGATTTTTCATTTCTCATAGCAATAATGATCTAATTTAGCCCTTGATTGACAGCGTGGTCTAGAGAGGATGCAGTCACGGCGTGGAGACATCTTGATCTCGTTATTTTATTTTTACTGGGTATTATTGCCCTTGGCATAGTAATTGCACAAGTTTGGAGGGAGTCCCGCTGGTAGTTGGCAATGCAAACAACAAATTGTAGTATACATATTAATAGTCAGAGTTCTATGAGTTTGCATTAGACTACAAGTCCTATTGCATGAAATGGCGACATGCCTCGGATTTTAACGACTCTTTTGATATTTTAGGATATTGTGGAGAACGAAGCACCTGGATTGATGAAAGAAGCAGAAAGATTCCTAATTTTAAGCAATATAGATCGGTTGTGGAAAGAACACTTGCAAGCGATCAAATTTGTTCAGCAAGCTGTAGGCTTACGTGGATACGCACAGCGAGATCCACTTATTGAGTACAAGCTCGAAGGCTATAACCTCTTTTTAGAGATGATGGCGCAGATAAGAAGAAATGTTATATATGCCATATACCAGGTTCGTATATAGGAGCCAATCTGAAAGTTTACAAATTCACATGGCTCCCCATAACATGTTGCCTAATTTTTTTTCTTTCAACCTTAATATGTTACTAATGAATTATTTCTGTCATTTTTCCTTTGTTCTATTTCTGTATTTCACAGTTCAAACCCGTGATGGTAAAGAAGGAACAGGAACAAGCACGGAATGGAAAACCAGTCACAAATGGCAAGGGTGATCAAAATCCTGATCCAACTGGTGGTTCTGTGGACTCATCTGCCTCAGTTACCAGACCTCAAGCTAGTGCATAGAATCGACATCAACTCAAGGGATATATAAATCATGTAACAAATACACTGGAGGCGGGACAGATACGAGAACTCCATCGAGGGTAGTACATATGAGTCTAATTTGTTGTAAAGTGAATTCTATGGCATGCAGGTCATGTAGAACTCATATTTTTGAATTGTACCACACCATTCAAGCAGAGGAAAAGATGAACTACTTTACCCATCATGAGAACAAGGTGCATCTAATAAAATATAATTTCTTCGGCTAATCAATTTCAGGATTAATGAACTACGGGTATTATTCTAGTCTCTCATGTGTTCTATTTTCTGAACTTATGAAATCTGGATGTGTGATCCATACTTTTGTGTTGATAATTATATGCATAATGTATGTGGTGAACAGATAAACAACTTTCATTACAAGTCATGATCGGTTCAGCCAACTAACAATGTCTTCCAAATGCAATACGGTGAAAACTTTACTGATAAGTTAAGATACACTGATAAAGGCACACATATCAATAATCATGCAGAGCAGATTGTTAAATACAAATTGAGAACACATTGCTGATCTTTGACGGAAATATGAATCAATCAGTAAAATGTGCAAAATACGTATGAATTATAATGATTCTGATAGATAATTCCTAGCTTTACATACATCATTTCCGCCCGTCAATCTGCAGCAGAGGTTACTCTTGCATCTATCAAGTAGGCGGCAGTTTCTGCATATCGCTTCCATTCTCCTCCGCCACATGATCAGAGAGCATTTCCTCAATGTCACGGTTGATGTCGTTTCCTTTAGCCTAAGTTGCACGAAACACAAAATCAGCAAACACAAGAAACCCATCAAAACAGTTGCATAAACTACAAACAATTGTCTGTAAAAAGCAGCCTAAAGTTCTTAGATACCATTATCAACATCACCAGCTCATTACTCAAGCTCGAAACCCATTAAAACAGTTGCACAAACTACAAACAATTGTCTGTAAAAGGCAGCGTAAAGTTCTTAGCTACCATTATCAACATCACATTAGTCATTACTCAAGCTCACCAAATCCTACCTTAACTCCAATGGCAATGGCTGTTTTAAGATTGACAAGCTCGCCTAATCTCAAAGACCCGGCTTTATTATCTTTTACACAGATCACTGGTACCTTCAGCAAGGCAACCAAGCTCGGTAAATGCTTTGTCAGCCACCTCGGGTTGCAATCCGATGCTACCAATATCGCCTATACTAGGAAACAAATCAATCTTCCTCCTCTCAACAACAACAAAAACAAAGAGTGTTTTTTAAAAAACAAAATCAAAACCTGAAGGCTATTGGAAGTGATAGGTTGATGTTGCTGGGAAGATTTTTGTGCCATCCGTTCAAGCACGCGAGTCACTTCATTCACTCCAATGGCCAATTGTTGCTTAATTTTTCAATACAAAACAAAACACCCAAATAAATGCATAAGAATTAATCAATTAATTTAATTCTAGTTCTTCAAAAAAATCTGTCTGAATCAAATTGGAAGCAAAATAAGCATAATCGCAACCTTCAACCATATGTTGTGGGGTAGGGAGTCTCCGTCCAAAAGCTTCTGCGATTCGATTGCTCTGCCCATAAAAAAAATCAAAATGCTCATTCAGAAACAGATACAATAATCGAACAATATCGGGTTGAGTACAAGGATAATAGTGATTCGCTTACTTCTGAACCGATTGAAGCAGACGAGCTAAACGCTCTCCTTCGTAGCAGTTGCTGTGAAAAGCAAAACACGTTATTGAAGAAGAAGATTGTAACCAAACAAAGAAATTAAAATTGAAAGACGTACAGGTCTTGTTGTTGAGGATGAGCGACTTGAGATGGCTTTTTCGGACTTGGCATATTCCTGCAGAGTACCTGTTCGACGAAATGCCAAGTCGAAGTCGAAGCAGAGGAAGGAGATAGAGTTCCGTGCAGTTCCCACAACCCCTAGTTCGCGCTCTTGTTCGGGCCCGCACTAAAACATGTAAGTCCACTATAGTCTTATTTGAATATGCTTTTGGGCTTTGTCTAGGCCCAGTCCAATTACAGAAATTCGAGAGATGGGTTTTCGATTAGCCAATGATTAAGTCGTTAACGTAGTAAAGTTAATTATTTTTTTGGTTTGACAGGTAATCAATTTTATATTTAAACGATTAACTAACGACAATTAACTTTTTCCTTCTGAATTTACGGGACATAAAATATGATAATTATTTTTATATATTATTTTCGACCATAGGGTCTCCCTAGCTTTTTAGTTTAGAGCAACAACAGCAGAGTCGATACGATTTAACCTATTATAGCAAAGTCAAATTTTATGGGCGATAAAATCGTCGATAAGCTCCCTCAAATTCAATAGCTATCCAACTTCTTTTTATAAATTCATTAACTTTTATTTAATTTTCACTCACCAACAACAATATCTATTTTTCATATATTTTTTAACAATTTTTTTCTCACAAAACTTCAATTCAACAACCCAAAAAATAGCTGACGAGGGTACATAAGTCACTAGTTGTGATAAATTGATCGAGGTCGAGCGAATCTGGAATAATCGAGTTGGTACAAAAGGAGTAAGAGCTGATAAATAAAGATTAAATAAAGAAAAGAGTAAGCTAAGATCACCTTCTTCAAAAAAATTTACAGAGGCTCGAGGAATTGAGATGAATCTTGAAATCCTTCATATGCACAAAAATGAAATACGAATATGCTTAGCTATTTTGAAGAGCGAGGAAACGAAGTTTTTTTTCTAATTAATTAAAACGTATGCAATTTTAGTTTTGATTGCGCCAATT
>JAYMTO010000928.1:0-10279 GCA_036898065.1 California macrophylla | reverse complement strand
CGAACAATTGCCCATCCACCAGGCCTTAGTATACGGTCCATCTCAACTACAGTGGCTACGTTCTCCTTACACCTGCAGCGAAACAAATCAAAGCTGAGGACCCTCAGGATACTATAGAAAGGGTCAAACAAATGCAAATGAACATGTTTTCGTTACAAGGCTCCTTATAAGCAAAAAGGGTAGTAATATTGTTTCATGTTTGGCCACAATTTCAACTGATGGACAACATGAATCCAAATTGCAATATTGTCAGTTCATTAACACGCGCACATATGATCAGATAGTGAATTCTTGCGGAGTGACATAGGTTCAACTCTAGCAATCTGCACTCTGAATCCATCCAACACAATCAGTCTACCAATGGAAGGAACAATAATTATATGGAAGGAAATAGTTCACTTTAACCTGTTCTTAAGCCGAGAAAATAGATGATCAGCATGCAAAAGGTCATAGGATCTCGGGTAAGTAGCAAACGCTTCACACCAATCATGGTAGACACCAACAAGTCCACGTTCATAAATAATTGGAAGAGTGTCTGGTGCATGGACTGGAACGACATTCATCACCCATACCTTATGTTGTGATAGCGCTGCAGCAAAACTGCATTTCCATGTAAACATTCAAATTCAACTCCCTCTTTCTTGTTAGGTACACGGACAAATGCATACTTTTCGAGGGAAAATAATAAAAACAGTATGGTTTCAAAGGTAGTATGAATTATTCATCATTCGGTTTGCGTACCCTCCATATGTTGCTTTCATGTCCATGATATTCCGGATATTTGACCAGTCAATTCCCATTCCAGTGAAATAGGACTTTTCGACAATAGCTTTCCAGTGTTTGGTGTCTGCAATCAGTTTCTCTTTATCACTAAACCATTCAGGGAGGGCTTCAAGCCTCTTAGGCCATTCCTCAGGCCACTCTGTCCCACGTTGCTCAATTGCAGATGGAATGGCGTGCAAGCAATTTTTCATGGGAACATACCTTTTCAAATACAATATTGAAATCACCAAGCAGGTTGATCTTAAATAATACAATCAAAATAAAAGCTAACAAGCACTAACTAAACGTTCAACAATTGAGCAAAACATCTTACAAAAATTTGTGATTTGTAGTTCTAATGACTCAATAAATATTTTGTAGTGCCTTGAAGAAGAAGAAAATCTTTTGCATTTATTCCAGTATTTCTATCCTAAAAAACTGGGGGGGGAAACTACATCAACTAAACCTTGATATATTAAAAAAAACAAATACTTTTAATAATATAGTTTACACAGCTAAGTCCAACTACAAACAGGAAAAATTTGTAAAGCAGGGGAAGCATAGCTTACCAGGCAGCATCTTGGTTATCATTTTCTTTGCACATAGGTGGGATTTTCTTTCTTCTCAACTCATATATATCATTCGCTTCTGGCTTTTGATATATTTTAACACCCATTTCACTGATCTCATCAGTTTTGTAGGCCAGAATATTCCAACAGATAGATGCCGTCATAGTGGTCATGCCTGGAGTAAACAAAGCACAAACAAACTTATATTTTGATTTTGCTATACCGGCCCTATCAGGCACTAACATGGACAAAAGTTAGTAGTTAACCCCAATATACATCTGTTACATATTGGTAAATCTCTCTGTTAAAGCATTAACTAAACCAAAAGCTCAAGCTGATGGATGCAGAGCCCAAAATGTATATAAGTGGTGACAAGATCCACATAATTCCACTGTGAGACTCTTAGCAGTCTCAAATGGTATTAACATGTAAGCATAGAATCAAGTACTAAAGTAGAACCAAACAGTTTATATTTTTCAAGAGAGGCACAACTAGTCTACACTGAAGAAACAAGCAACATAATAAAGTAAACAGCTGTTTAACATATCTTATTGAAAGTTAAGACAAGGCTTTTTATGTATATATAAAAAAAGATATTTAGAACTCAAATGGCACAACACCTTCGTCATCTTCAATGCTGTCATGTTGAGTTGACAACATAAAGTATCCAGCAGGCCGTAAGAGTCTATTCATCTCTAGGAGAAGCTTGCCTCCTGAACAAAAATGGAAAGAAAAATGGATATGAATATTAATGCAAACAAAGAAATGACACAAAAATCAAAAGCAAAAACAAAAACAAAAAGAGGTAGTAGGCACAAACCATTGGAATGCCAAGAAACACTGCACCCACCACAGTGAATAGCATCAAAAACACCACTGGGAAAAGGAAGCCGTCTTGTCCCAAAAGGGCTAACTACCACTGGGAAACCACGCTCAAGAGCGACCTGAGCTTGGTCCACAAGGTCATCCTTCAAGCCTAATGTTAACGTAAATACATCTTTATCAAGAAGTGAAGCAGTGAAACTCGAATCAGTGCACCCGATGTCCAGGATTACACGAATATTCTTCCCCCACTCAATGTCTGGTACCATCTACCAAACCCAATCAAAATGAAAATGCTAAAAATGCTAATAGCGTCAAGGAGGAATCTTCATAAATGAATAGCAATTCATAGATAATTGGAAAAGAAACTACAAATGAAGAAACTTACAGCTGTAGTAGTGCTGATATAAATAGGTAAAGTTTACAAATGGCATCTGTATCTTAGCTTTCTCTCATAAAACTAGGGGGGAAAGCAATGATTGTGCACAACATTAGACACACTAAGCTATGTGTTGCCTATGAAATCTGGGACACATGATAAATCATATATCATGTAAGGCTTTGTTGTTTCTGAGAAACTTACTATATACATTACTTGTGCATGTGTGTACATCACAATTAATTTGACACAAGCGGCAGTATAAGAAAATATATATGCATCCCTTTCAGTACCAGTATATAGGTTATACAAAACTAATTACTTTTACTGGACTTACTTCTGAAATGGAACAATGCTCAATTGGTGATATTGATTTCTCTCACAGCTTTCATATTGGGTCATCTATGTAGGCAATTAACAAGCACAAAGTTTCATGGTAACCAAAATTGAAGGGGGAAGAACACCTCTTCAATGGACTCGAGGTAGTGAACAATGCCACCCTTGAACTCAGACTGGTTATGGGGAAAAGTTAGATACTCTCCATACTCCAGCACCCAACTATGTTTCTTAATGAAGGCATCAAGTTTTGGATGTGCCACATTCTTATGCAATATCTGCAGAGGTAGAACATTACCACAAGAAAATGTCAAGCAAATGTTACCTCTCTTCTTCATGGAAATTCATGTAGAACATACACAGTACCTTGAGTTTGCTCTCAGGCCACTGCACTGGAGATCCATACCCATCGTGACCAAGCGGAACAAGACACATGGGAGATGTTTTGGGGCAACTCCTCTCCCTATGCCGATAGGTTGACACCTTACTGGTGCTACTTTCAAAATCAATGCAAGGAATATAATTGTGCTTGCTCCTTGTGCTACATAATTTCCAACTATAATGTGCATTGGTATCAAAGACAGGACCCTTTCTCTTATTCTTCTTCCTTCCACTTTTCAACTCAATATTCTCATCTTCCACCTTCTCCTCAACTTCTTGCTCCCCAGAATCAACCAAATTAGCGTCTCCCTCCATTCCCTCGCTCACTTCACCTTCACCTTCCCGATCCGACCCTTCTTCTCTTCCATCCTCCACAGCTTCCTCTTCCTCCTCCCTCTCCTTCTGTGACTCTTCGCCATCAGATTCCTTTAACCTATTTTCCGCTTTTGGCACCTTTAATTTGTCCCTATCTCTCCTCTCATGTCCAGCTTGTCTCGGAGTCCTAGCCTTGTGCTGATGAGGAGCAGTAGAAGACACATTAACCTTTTTCTCATCTTTGACCTTCAACTCAGATTCAGATTTCACCTTGTTCTTTTCTTTACCAAATCCATCACTCTTCTTCAATATCACCCCAGAACCGCCCACCGTCGAGCTTGCAGAGACAGGCTCGCCTATGTCGCTAAAAGTGTTCCTCTGATAGGTCAAAAAGGTTGAAGAAGACGAGAACATAGACCAAACAACTATGAAACAAAGACCCAAAATGGCCACAGCCGTGATCTTTACACAGAACCCATGTGGACGCTTGGCTTGTAGGCGTCCCAATCGAGACAAACCCATCTCTCTTTTCGAATCCCAGAAAAACAAAACTATAAATAACTGATCTTTTCGATAATTACAACAAAGTAAGCCAAAATCATTAAAAAAAACTAGTGAAAAACAGTGCAAATCTCGCTCTAAAAACAGAAGAGAAATGAAATGAACAGATGCAAGATCTCTGTCGATTTGTTATCAGAAGCGAAAATGAGTGTAGAAATGAAAATCCCACCAAGACTACACTTGAAATCCCGAGTACCCAGATTGGGTTGGGAAAATTGAGCTCAACTGGCTTGGTTCAGCTTGTCAATGTCCTCTCACTGCAAAGCTCAGCCTTTTCTTCTAGCAAGACAGAAGTTGAAATTTGATTGCCTTCGCTTTGCCAGGTTAGCAATTGTGTCACCTCTGCCATGTGCTCCTGTATTTCAATGGTAAGGCGCGAGCTTTGCAACTGAGAAGAACCAGTTACTGTCTGATTTGGTGTGCATTAAGTTTCAAAAGTCATTTACTATTTGACCATTTGAATGGTATTGACTTAAACCATATCAATTATCAACTCTCATTTTAACCATGATTATCAAACTATTTAATCAAATCATTTTTAATACAGTTTTTAAAGACTTCTGAGAACACCAAGAACGTATTTTTCGAGAGTTATTTAATTTAAACAAAGATAAAACCTGATATTAAATATAATTCATCTTCCTGATGAGCTTAAACCTGATATTATTTCACAAATGATACATGTCATACAAGACACATTTAAATTATTACATTGTTACAAGTAATAAGTCGTGTAGTACAGAATGCGTGCGTGGTATTTCAAGTTACGTATGCTATTGGTCCTCGCTAAGAAACAACTCTATCAATAAACTGTCTTTCCTAACTTTTGCCTAACTTCAATAGCACCTTGTAAAATGAAGAAAGTTGGATATAAAGTATCATTGACCCTTTGACAAGTCTCCTTCGGGAACTTGTCCGGTTGTCACGGGTGAGCCTGCCGTGGAAGACGTTGCTGAGATTGACAAATTTGGCGGCGTCATGCCTCCCGGAGCTGACGAGTAATAGGAGAGTGTAGACTGTTGAGATGCTGCTGTTGGGGTGAAGGAGCCGTATGAGACGTTGGGAGATAGCACCGTATGTGAACTTGACATCGGAGCCTTTTCATGGGAAGCATGCATGTTGATTCTTATCCTGCATCCACAGACAAGAAATATCTAAGTCATTTCTTGGTTACTAAGACAACCTTGTGTGATTCAATTGCAACTCCATCATAGCTTTGCAAATTAACAGCAGACACAACATTTCATTTTCTGAAAATACCAGGAGCTTTTAGATTTTTAAATTCCAATAACCTTGTTGATTCAATTCCAAAATAAATGCATCGTGTTTATAATTGGATGTTTCAAAGTGTTTGCTTTCCTTCTGAGGAGGTAAATCATGTATGAGATAGAAATTATCACATGAATGTCTTAGCAAGTGGGAGCACATATAGCCATGGTGGGGAATTGGAGAACTAGTTTCACTAATCCTTAAGTTTTGCAAAAAAACACTATATACACTTATTTTTGGAACGGGGAGAAAAATAGACAACATATATCTATGCTTACCTGTTGTGTATATTTATGTATTCATCACTTTCATCCAATATCTCTTCCTGCAACAAGTAAAAATTCAATATTTGAGATCATTATGAGTAACCATATAAATATTAAAGAAAAGTCCACTCCAATTCCTATTCTAGACGAAGCAGTTCATCTTTGGAATGTATGCCATTGCATTACTGGGGGAGTAAATGAAAATATGAGAACCCTGCATAGGTTTTTTCATGATAACAAGCGACTTCATTATCATGGAGAGCTATTGTGCCATGTATAGACTTAAGTTTACCTGAAGAAGCTCTTCTATGACGTCCTCCATGGTAATTACACCAACAACCTCTTCGTTGGGTGGAAACTCTGGAATTGGAACATTCTCAATGTCTAGAATGCAGTATGAACAACCCCTGTGTCTCTTCTTAAAGGCAGGAGTAGCCGGTGGACTCTTTTTTGTCTGCTGACCTACATCAGTCTTAGGCACAGCGGTGGTGGCATCGTATTCCAACTGAATACCTTGGCTTTGTGTATTGACAGTTGAGCCTACTTTCTCATCTAGCAATACAAAGCAGTATATACGACTCAAACAAAATCACAAGGCAACCCAAGCAATAGTGGACAGAGATTTTTCTTTTCCACATTTCATGAATAGAGATCATATTAGATTGATTTTTTCCCTAAATCAGTACTGAATAAAAGTTTGTTTTTGTTAATTATAGTATTGATTGCTCAAAGGTTTTAGTATGTGGATTATGTAATTGAACTATTAAGAGAAATAAATTTTCTTTCTGCATCATATGTCCTCACCTTTTTTCTTTGATGTCTCAGCATGAGATCTCTGTTTCTTACTACCACGTTTAGGTTTTCCACCCTCACTAGTTCTACTTGATGTCTCTTTTTTCGCATTCAAATCCTTATACACAACAGCAAGGTGACTGTGGCCTTTTTGGAATTCATTCAGCATATCATAAAGCGGCATGTCTTCAGAAACCCTGAATAATGAATACAAGCAAACAATTCAGGTCCTATCTAGCACAAGAGAATGTGTGGATGTGTCTGTGCATTAACACAAGGATGTACTGTTGTTCTAATAACACTAAAAGCTGATATAAAACATTATAAAGATAAGAGATACCGAGGAATTTTTCGTATGATCATTTTTCTGAGAGGGACTGCCTCTTCTGGGTAAACTGCCAAGAGATTTTTAACCTGCACATATTAGAAATGGAACATATATGTTTAAAACCAAAATACAAAAATAAAAGACATCAAACCTATTATCCCCGTGATGACGAGATTGGAGCAGATAACAAAATCAAGTTTCATTATATGAGGAAGCACTAAACATCTACTTGTTAAAAAAAGTTCAATTGCATAAAAAATTAAAACCCCCGCCTGAATTATACCCTAATCCATCTTTGAGTAAGGTATACGAGTCTCATATAGGTTCACCTATCTCATCTTATGCTGCATAAATAGTGGTAATTAATTTCCTAGCAAGGATAAAATGTTTGAGGACCATAAACTTCAAGACTTGTCTTAGGTCTAAAGCTAGAAACAAAGCATTCAAAATGCTCCTCCTAACTTGGATTTAGACAGCCAGGCCTCACAATAGCCGACAGTAGTTAACCGTCACATCACAAGAACTGACTTATGATTCCCATCTTGCTCAACGCCAGATTACATTTACAAAACGTAAGCAATGCAGACCAAGGACATCATTAATTTCGTGAAGGGATAGCAAAAAATTACAGCAACAAAAATAATTTATTTTCCTGTTGAACCTATTAGCACTTATTTTAATTTACCGGTTACACGTTCACAAGATCCACCCTAACACATTAAGGAAATATTAAACCCACTATATCCATAATCTACTTCTACTTAAAAGTGTCTATGGAATTCTATAATGTTAATATTGGTGAAAATAACAATCATTTTCATGTAAAATATACACTGCATATTAAGTTATTAACGGTATGACAGCATGTGCTTGCTGTATGCCAAAGCAGATTAAAGGGAGGGAGGGGATAATTTGCATATCAGCCATAAAGCATGAGCAGGAAGAGGAGGAATTTACCAGGATAAGTCCAATTATATTTGTTGGATTTCCAGCATAAACTGGAACTCTACTATGACCCATAGTCATTATTGAATTCAGGGTCTCCCTGTATTAGAGAAAGAGCAAATGTGAGAACATAAAGGGAGCCAAATAACACGATGCAGAAGAACAAACAAGAATTCATTAACCCACAAAGTAAGAGTTGCATCCAGATCAAGGGAAAATGCCTTCGATATGGGAGTCATAGCATCTTTCGCAGTCTTTTCAGTCAATTCAAGTGCACCAGCTATTATGGTAGTCTCATCATGGGTTAAATCCCCACCTTTCCCAGCCTATAGCATACAGTAATGAATGCAATATTTCATCAGAAAGTTCTTTTTTCTTCTCTTAGGCAATTGCCAATGCATTTCATCAGAGAAGGTTGCTGGGTAATATTTGGAATTTGAAGAATTAAAGCAAAAACATAGACGTTCCTAGTAACTTGAATGAAATTCCAAGCAGTATATGGTTTTATCATCTGAACAAGCAAAATATACAAATTATCTAATATTGACAGCTCCAACCACTGGAACCTTATGTTAAGTACGATACCTCATTTCCGTGAAAGTCCACAAATGTCTTGAGCTCTGCTCTACGTAAAAGGACAGCATGTCCCTTACCCAACATCCAATCCAGAACCTGGACATAAAACATAATTATGTAATAATAAGAATCCAACTTGAAAGTAACAACAACAATCACATTTACATTATATAAGCACAGTGGCTCCGAAGAACACAGCCAGTACGGGCATTAACTATACCTTACTAATTGGATAAGAAATGGGAAAGAAAATGATAAGAAGAAGGCGGACAAATGGTGCCAGTGTTGCTCCAACAGTCAAACCATAGCGAGTGCAGATTGACTGTGGCAATATCTGTAGTTAAAAGTGCAACCATATAAGAATCACCTTACCAAAAATAAGAATCAAAGTCACAGATATTCTGATGATAAATCACCTCCCCAAACATAAGAATCAAAGTCACAGATACCACGATAGCAGCCCATGGAGGGACGAGCTTGTCCAAGAATATAGGAAGAGCCTACAGGAGAGACAAAAGCAACATCAACATGATTAGTGGAGAAACAGTAAAATAATTCATCAACAAAGCAAGAATCATATAAGCAGAACTTACCTCCATTGCTAAGGAGTTGCCAATTAAAAGAGTACATAGCAAAAGATGCTGATTTTTCACGACGGGGAATATTTTAGCTGCCAGAAATTAGATATCATTAGATAATGTAACGCAACAACAGCATGTTCTTGTTTCTAAGATAAATTACCACACTGCTTCTTAATCGATGAATATGTAAGTTTTCTTCTTCTTTTAACCATGATTATTCTGTGGCAATAGGGTTGCCACATAATTTAACTCATAAATCAGTTAGCTGGCCCAGCAAAGTTCCGCCCATTTCTAGAAAAATGAGACAGAAGAAAAAGAAACAAAACCTGTAATTTCTTTCCATAATCAAGACAACCCAGCTCAGCTTTCAATAAGTATCACCAAACCATCCATGTGCAATCCCTGATACCAATCAGATCAGCTCACATGCTGGGATCAGAACTGAGTCAACTCAGTCCCCAAACCAGAAATTGGATTGACAAACCAAAAGGGTCATATTCCTTTAGCAATCATTTCCATCCCAAACTGTCCTAACAACATCAGCTATATGATCCCAATCCAAAATCTCCAACGCAGTAAGGAAGCTGTGCTCAATCCCATACCAAAATCACCAGAAATTCCATAAAACCCACATAATAAACTCCAAAATCAAAACACCAAGCTGAGCAATTTGCCCAATTGAACAGGAATCTAACTAAGAAACCAACTGGGTCCTTAGTAATAAACAAAAGAAGCAAAATTTTCCAAAGCCCAACCTCTAATCATCATGGGAATTCAATTTTATTTTTCCGGGTCATGATAAAAAAATCAATTTGCTTGTCGGGGTTAAAAACAAAATAAACAGAATGGACAAAAAAAGGGAAGGAAGTTGAGCTTACAGGCATGGATGCGATCCTGAGGACGACCAGATTTCATGAGGACTTCGAGGTCGACAAGGCCGAGGGACATGAGACCGAGAGTGAGACCAGCCATCAATCCAGCAAAACACACCAGTCCTATGACGACGAGGATATAGAGCGCAAATTGAGTCCCACAACAAGGCACATCGGCCATTTTATTTCTGGGAATATAGAAAGAATGAGAAGAGAGTTGAGAGTGTGTGAGGTCTTGTAATAGACGAGAGGGTGAAGAAGGAAAATATATGCAGGCCTGCGGGTTTGTCTGTGTCTCTGTTCTTTTTTTATCCGATCGTTTTTACGAGGTTTAATATTTTAATCTTGCAGCAGCCTCGATTTGTCAGAAACCCAAATCAACCTCATAGTGCCCATTAACGTTAGTGAAACTGATGACACGTGTCGTGTGCCCAGATCCCTTTTCATTATTTTAATTGATTACGGTTGCACAGAGGAATATACATATCCAACCCAACCAATTAAATCCCTCCTTCAACCTTTTCA